>WOXC01003556.1:0-272500 GCA_011680675.1 Gymnobelideus leadbeateri | reverse complement strand
TTCAGATTTTGTCTGGCCTCGTACGTGCCAGCCCAGCACCTGCGGATCTGGACAAGTCTGAACCTTTTTCTTGGCTGGACAATAGCTTGAAGGCCATGGCACTTCCAGGCTCTTCTGGAGTCATGCTGTGCTCATGCTTGATTAAAAAAGCAGTGCTTGCACAGTCATATTAGAAAGCAAATCTCTTCTATATGAAGCATTTATGAGGCCCCTCCTCTAGGTCAGGCATTATGCAAAGTGCCAGGGAATGAAGAGAAAACAGACCCAGCCCCTCCCCTCAGGGAACTCAGATCCTCGTGGGCAAACAGATACCTATAAATAGATGCAGATAGAGACTGGACTTGGGATTTCCCAGGTGAGGAAACTCTATCCATCCATGCAATTGAACACCTTCTCTGAAACTGAGAGTCTCTGAGTGGTGCCTGGGGCCTGAGAGTTTCAGGGACTCACCCCCAGTCCCTTAGCCAGTGTGTGTCAGAGATGGGACTGAAACCCAGGTCAAAGCCTGGCTTCCAAGCCAGCTTCCTATCTATTATGCCTGCTGTTTCTAAGTATACACAGGAGATATGCAAATTTTAAACCAGGTAGTTTTGTCGAATAAGATGTTTTTCAAATGTACTTTACTCTTCCCATTGGACTGCTAGGAAGTTGTTGCTTTAGGGCATTATGAGTATTTTCCTCTTCCTAATGCATCATAGTAAAGTGATGAATTAGTTGTGAGGTTGCTTTGTGGGAATTCAGTTGAACAAGTGAGGATTTTTCCCAGCACTTACCCCACCCCCACCCCACATTCACAAGAATCCCTGCCTCCTGGTAAAGAGTAAGAAAATGAATGAGATGCCTCCATTAGTGTCTCTGACACATCTGTGATTCCTTCATGTTGTCCAGAAGGTGGAAGGTGGTGTCGTAAGGACATGTTGATAGCCATGCTCTTGCTGAAAAGAATGAATGCTGCATACAATATTCTTGACCTTCACATGATCAGATTTTCTTCTGTATTTTGGCATTGCTGTCAATCTTTTGAATTACCATTCAATGCTACAATGAGATTATCTAGTTTTCCCACTGATTTTCACCTAAGTCTAGATTTGTTATAGATAGCATGATGTGGTGGAGAGAAGGCTAACCTTGGAACCAAGAAGATCTGGGCTCAAATCCTGCATCTAACACATAACAGCTGTGAGACTGTGGACAAGTCACTTCATCTTTCAATGCCTCAATCAAGTCTCTAAGTCTGCTTATCTATGATGGTGGAGGGAGTTTCTAATCCAGGACACCCCCCACACACCTTGCTTGGATCCTACTTATCTTATCAGAGTTGTGTCATCATTTTTAAAGATAGCCCAAATAACAACAACATCTGAGTTAAATCTAAGCTTGTAGTCCACTGGGAAACACTGGCAACTTGAAAGGCTAAGAATACTTGTTATCTTCACCAGATTCCAGTCAGCTTTTACTAACTCAGCAGTGCCACAAGACTGAAAACCTTAACAAGAAAGCCAACAAGACAAGACCTTTGGGGAAACTGCAGTCACAAGGGCAGGAGGCTTCAGGGTAATGGGTGGGGTGCAGCCCATTATGTGGTGCCTTTGAATTAACCTGCCACTGACAGGGACAACATGTTGGGATTCTTAAAAGGTTTCCCTGATGTTCCCATTTCCAATCTGGGCACCAGCTCAATAACAACAAAAGCCAGAGAAGTGCAGTTATACTGTCTACAATACTGTTCCTATAGACCAAATGTACACAGAGGATGTCTGTGACAGGAGACCCCCAGCTTCCCTTGTCCAATGTCCTGAAGCAAGTGAGCCAACAAAATTCATTGAAACCCAAACCGCAAGCTGTGAATCACAGATAGTGTTCACACAGTCTGACCTGCTGCTACAATCAGAGATGTGAAGGCATATTTTGGGCAGTGATATCACTCATCCTCTGGAGCAGAGAGGCAGAACAACCAAGAGCAAAGGGCCCTGAAAGCATCTCCTGACTTTGGGACTGACTGCACACATATACTGCATGGAAAGAATTATTGGGTTCCCCCAGGTCTTAGGTTCATGACCAGAGTAACACAGTCTGTTTACTATTGTCTGATTCATTGACCATTTTGAGTAAACTAACCCTAAATGAGCCCTAACTAAATTAACATTTCAGGAAAACGATCCATTTGGTTAGTAGGTTAACTAGTTGTGTGACTAATGAAACTACTTTGTTGTTAGAACATGATGTAAGTCCTAGCCACTCTTGGTGATGTTGCCTTTAAACATGGAGAATAACAGTAGGAAATCCAAAGGAGATTTTCTATGGCAAACATTCAATATAATTTTGAATAAGAACTCAAATGTTAGAAGATAAAAATGGGCTAAATAGAGGTATGGTATTCAGAATAGCTTGTTTACTCATTTATTAATACATCAAAGCTAAGACTTTAAAAAATATATTAAGTCTTCAGAATAGCAGACAATAAATGGTTGTGCAAACCACAGAACAGGTATAATTATGTTGATATTGAAAACACTCTGCACTTTAAAACTGTGTCTACCTAATGTTCAAGTAGCAAGTTGGAAGATAAAAAAATTCAGTCAGTAAATGTCTTGGTTTGTCTACACAACACTGGCTAATCCATTTGTCCAATTTAGGGCCTGAATTGATGAGACTTCATTGCCATATAGATACCATCTGTATTTTAGTCAACATGCTTTCAATTTTTGTGTAAATAGAAAATGATTTAGATGAAATCTCAACAGAACACAAGATAATCACTGTAAATAATCAGTAGATGCAGCTTCTACTCAAGCTTTTAAAACATTGCACTGAATCAATAATATACAGTCACTTGAAGGAGCTACCTTTCAGGTAGATGGAATCATTGGAAACAGAACTAAAGAGTGTGAACATGTGAAAGATAATTGAGTTTGTAATTAAGACAATAGAATTAGGGGCAGCTCCGTGGCTCAGTGAATAGAGCACCAGCCCTGGAGTCAGGAGGACCTGAGTTCAAATCTAATTTCAGACACTTAACACAAAAAACTAGCCATGTGACCTTGGGCAAGTAACTTAACCCCAATTGCCCTACCTTCCCCCCTCCAAAAAGCAAAAAAAAACAAAAAACAAAACACAATAGAACTCTCTCCAACTTCACAAGAAAATGCTGTCAGAAGAACTCACAATCCCACTGTGCACTTGGAAAGCTTGAGTAGTCTCTCCCATACATATTCAGTTCTTTATTTTAGTGACAGTGACCTGTACATCAAGGGTACCCACGATCACATTGTTGAAGTTAACACCAGTGGAGTATTTTGCAAGTTTTTGTTATTGTTAAAAATGATAATCTGAGTTTTTGGTGTGAATTAATAGCAAACAAATCTAAAGCCTAGTTCTTGGTAATAGAATCCTAACCTCTGTTACTTCTGACTTATAGGGTATCTTTGTTACTAGGGTTCAGCCTGATGGGCCAGCATCCAGTCTGCTGCAGCCTGGTGATAAGATCCTTCAGGTAAGAGAAATGTTGTTTTTATTTTTTTTAATTTATAGACAATAGGGTAAAATTTTGTAAAAAATACCCATTTACCAAAAGTATATTGTGACTAATAAGAAAATGTGTTTTCTGACAATAATGTGCATCTCACACGTCTTTATTTTCATTGTTGTTGCTTGGAGCTGTAAATAGTCATCAAAACAAAATATTCCTTTTTCTCAATTTTAACTGATTTGAAGAAGGACCCAGTGATTGATGGCCTTGGGCCAAAGATGAGGAACTAGTTTGGGATTTAATTTTCTTAACTGTGACTCTTAGATAAGTTACATTAACACTGTAAAATATCTATCCATTGTTATTTTCACAAAAGAAGAAAAATTTAACTGTACAAGAGGTAAGTTTTCTGTAAAGTCCTGTTTTCTTCTGAAAGATTTTATCTAATTTAATGGCCTGCACAACAGGTAAAACTTACTCCCACAGCTGTCAGATGCTCTGGGGAGCCCATCTTGCTCTCTCTGCGCATCCATATCATCATCTTTGAGCTCAGTTCCTATCCAAGATGGGCACAAGTGCTGCACAGACAATTCTTGCCTTGCATGATGGGAAACTCTCCAGGGGAGATATCTTTATTTTGCAATAGATAAAGGGCCCTTTCCAAAATGCTTGCCTAAGGATCCAGACTTTTTTGCTTATAGGTCCCAGAATCTAAATTTATACCACTGTGAAGGTAGAGAAAAGAAACCTAGAGTTGGATATCCACAATGCAGAAGAAATTGGAGAATAAATCACAAAAAAATCAGATCTGGTATAGAATGATGGTTCCAAGGCTCTAGGGGTCCCTTTTAATTCACCTTTGCTGGTCTGCTTTCATATTAGCTGGCTACCTTTCAATCAGAAGCACTTAGAAAATAAGAAACATGAATATTCCTCTTCATAGTCTGATTTATTTATTTATCCTGACATACAGCAGTGCATATATATTTATATATTTATTCCTGGGATTATTTCTAGGTTAAGTAAAAAGACAGAAACCAAAAAATGCATGTCATGAAAAGATCTATAAACCTACCTACCTGTGTCTCATTCAAGGAAGTATCAAATAAGTCTCTGTTTCCATGATGTCAAGAAGAAAGGAGGGAAGGAAGAAAAGAAAGAAGGGAAGGGAGGAAGGAAGGAAGGAAGGAAGGAAGGAAGGAAGGAAGGAAGGAAGGGAAAAAGGGAGAAAAGGAAGGAGGGAAGGGAAGGGAAGGGAAGGGAAGGGAAGGGAAGGGAAGGGAAGGGAAGGGAAGGGAAGGGAAAAGGACAGAGTGCTGCAACTTGGCTGTGACTCATTGACGTGACTCGATGGGGGTTTATGGACTTAGCATCCCCTCCTCCTGACAAATATAAACTGAACAAGTGGAGGATCAGTAACAAGAACGCCTCTTTAGCTACCATCTTTGTAGGGGCCCTCATCACCTCCCACCTAGATTCTTGTACTGGCCAAACTTCTCATTGGCCTCCTTGCCTCCAGTCCATCCTCCTCTTGGCTCCAAGAGGATTTTCTTAAGTTGTAGCTCAGCCCATGTTACCCCTTACTCAATAGACTCTAATGACTTCTGATTTTGACCAGGATCAAAAATGAAGTCCTCTATTTGGCTTTTAGAGCTCTTCACAACTGGCCCCTTCCTACCTTTCTGGTCTTCTGACACTTTATTTCCCTTAGCCACCATCTATAATCCGGCAACACTGGCCACCTTGTCCTCTGTGACACTCAGTCATGATTCCTGGTTCATTCTAAGCTTGGAAGCAATCTAATGTCCCCCTGCCCTCAGTGTCCCCAGCTGCTTCTGCCCTCTGCTCCTTTAAGGATTTCTTATTATGTAAGACATTAGGAATAAAATCACAAGCTGAGCCTCCAGTTAGGAAAATCCCTAACATATAGGCCTGAGTTTGGCTTTTAATCCTAATTACATTTATATTTCTTTCTGGCTAACCTCTAGATTCTGTGTTATTGAGGCTATATTCAGGTTACAGTAAATGTTTAGATATGGAAACAAGCCTAGTATCTTACAGTATTAATTAATAAGAGGTCAGGTGGGGAAAGCGTTGATCTTTTCTTGGAACATTTCCCAGCATTGGAGGAGGTGGGTACAACTGGGGAGGTGGCTCTCAGTCTTCTGCTTCAAGATGCCTACAGGGCCCACCACCATCCTTCTTCCCTCCCTTCTCAGCCATGACTCAGTCCTACTTTCTCTTTCTCTTCTGGATGGTTGCCTTTGGGACTTTGATTCTTTCAAGTCCAGCTCAATGTCCCAACTCTTTCCTTTCATCTGCAAGATCCTCAGTGTGACCACATCTCTCACCCTCTAGGAACAGAAATCTTCTAGGCACCTGAATGGACACCTGTGGTGTCCAGGTCCCATTCATTGGCCATGTTCCATTCATAGTTGTGATTGATTCGATCAAATTGAGCTCTTACTTACTGAAGGTAATTACTTTTAAGTGGGGGTGTGGTGAAGAGTGAGCCCCCAGCCTTGAACCTTGCTGGACACTCCAAACTCCTGGAGTGTCAGCACTGGCAGTGCTCTCCTTCCTCACCTCCATCTCTTCTCTGGCTTCCTTCAAGACTTCCTCACATCCACCTTGGACAGTGGGCCTTCCCTGAGGCCCAAGCTGCTTGTGCCTTCCCCTCTAGTCTGTACATGTTTGATCCCTGGTGTTTGGCATGTCACCTCAGCCCCACCCCCATTAGAAGAGCAGGGACTATGTTTTGGCCTTTCTTTGTATCCCTGGTACCTAGCACAGTGCTTGACACATATTAGGCACTTAATAAATGCCTACTAACTAATTGGTTAGAATTAACAAAGCATTCTCACAAATAGCAAAAAGTCTAACATAAGGGGCGGGTAGGTGGCGCAGTGAGTAAGAGCACCGGCCTCGGAGTTGGGATGACCCAGGATTGAAACCGGCCTCAGAAAGTGAGCACCCACGCATAAATAATGACTAACTGTAACCTTGAGCAAGTTACTTAACCCCAATTGCTTAAAAAAAAAAAAGTAACATAAGATGGAGAAAGCAAGCATAATTATAACCCATCGCAGCTCTGAACACTGGTTAGTCAGGAAACACCCCCCCCCCCCATACTATTTATCATTCTTGTAGAAAGCATCTGGACCTAATACATCAGAAGAATTTTTTTCTGTAATGAAAGGGAAACAGCCATGTTGAACCCAACCAAACCCAACCTAAATGCACTGTATTTACAACATGGCAGTTATTTATTCTCAGGGCATAAGTGGCAAGTTTTACTTTCAGAAACTAACCAGGAAAGCTGGAGTGTTTGTCACTGCCATGTGTGTCAGGAGGGTGACAATCCACGTCACTGCCATGACCACATCATTGGTCATTTTCAGGCCATTGCTTTACACCTGCACCATCTATTTTCCAGACCTTTAATTGGGAAGCACAGCTTAGAGAAGCACAAATAAATTAGCCTGCTTTCTCAGTGATAATGGCCCCAGACTCCCACAGCAGTTACCAAGTTAGTACTGATATCTTCTGTATCCCAAGGGCTGGGAGGAGACCCTGGAGTTAAAGCAGAATATTAGTGATCTCTAAATAATCACAACTTTCCCCATAGCACTCCCCTCACTTTTTTCATGTGGTCCAGTAGTCATAGAATTTGGCAAGGACCAAGGGGTGGGTCATAAATAGATAGTGTGAGTGACTAGAAATCCATTAGCAGCTCCTGAACTGGATTTCTACACTCTACTGCTCATTCTTTCAGAATGAATTGCCACAGATTAAAAGACAATACAAGTAACAATCTGGTGCTTAACTGGTCTAATAAATAATGCTTTCTAAATTTCAAGACTCGTTTAAATACAAGCTATTAATTATGGCTAGCTGTTTTGTTGCCAAAAAGAAAAATAAGCTAAAAGAAAATGTTTCTTGCATTGGATAGGTGATAGTGCAGAAGAAGTTGATTCAGAGTACCCACCCCCTCCCCAAAAGTTCCTGTCTCTGTATGCAGCATTTTAATATAACCCAGTCTCCTAAACAATAGAAAAAAAAATCATTTGTGAATAATGAGTTACTCATACAACATTTTACAGGTCATTAAAACAAACAAAATACAAAAGCATGAGGCATTTCATTCATTCACTTGGTGCTAAATTAAAAATAATTTTGGCACTTCCATTTAATTCAATTTAATTCAAAATAATATTAAATTTAATTTGATATTTCAGTGCCTACTTATGTAACAGGTACCTAAAACATTATTAACGTTAATAAATATTGATTGTGTGCCTAAAGTGTATATCTTTGTCAGTAGTAGGGAAGGTACAAAATTTAGACAAAGTTGCCACTGCAATCATAGAGTTCATAGTTCACTAATTTATGAATTTTTTTAATTAGTGACAAAATAAATTTTAAACTTAACTTATAAACTTGCAAAAATTGAGCTCTAAGACAGAACTACATGCCAAAACAACTGACTGAAAAGTGAATGATTTCGATAAATCGAATAAATAAATAAATAAAATAAATCGATAAATAAATTTTCTAATAAAAGCTGTTACGTTATAGTGAAAAGAGCATTCATTGATTGTACATGCAGAAGCCCTGAGTCCAAAAACTGGCCCTGTCATGTATTCACTGTTTGATCTTGGCTGAATATTTTTACCTTTCTGCTTCCTTTCTTGTAAAATGGAGGTGAGAGGAGAGAAGTAATATTTTAATTTCCTTAAAGGTTAGTTTTGAAGAAAGCTGAGCCTCCTCCAAACCCTACCCCACAAAGAAAGCCTCAGAGAATTTGGACTTTTATGTATAAAACAGAACTCCTCAAAATCTTTCATTGAATAAATCCATCAACAAATGCTTGGAAAACTGTTCATAATGGCTACTAGTCTGATTGCTTATATTTATTATTCCTCTTATTCATTAGCTCAGTTAGGCAGTCATATTTAATGTTCATATATGTGGTTGGTTAGCTAGGAGGGCCAACCTGGAAGCAGCTGAGTCCCTTTGCAATGGTGGGATAGTACATTTTAGAGCCTTCTCAGACAGCTTCCCATCCCTTTTGTTTTCTTGATCACCAGAGAATCTGAACCACTTCAGTCTCCTGTGTGTCAGATACTATGCTAAGCTATGCTAAATCAGAAGAGATCAATCCTAGAAATGCACATTTAAAAAGCAAATAGTCCCTGCCCTCAAGGACCTTACCTTCTACTAGGAAAATAACCTGTCCACATAGATGTAAAACCAAAATGTTTATCAGACAAATACAATGCAATTTTAGAGGGAAGGGAGTAATAGCTTAAAAGGATGGTGAGGTCATGTGATTATATTTTAAAGATGGAGGAGACAGGGGCATGTTTGTGGGCAGCAAGGAATAAGCTTGTAAATAGAAGTCTGAATATTAGGAAGGGCCCATGACTTCACAGGCCACAGACAGGAATAGGATCGAGGGTAGACACAGAGGGTCAGCATTGGCAAGGAGGAGGACCATCCCTTTTGGGGTCTAGAGTAATGAAGGAGAGAGGAAATCCAAGGTTTTTGAGGTACAGAGGAGAAGATAATTGGCTCAAGGCCAATTATCTCTGTTTTCTCAGCCAAGGATGAGTTAGGGTCCTCTGCTAAAGGGAGTGGGGAGAGACTTGAGGAAAGAGAAGACCACAGGTGGTTGTGATGATGGGTCTTTGCAGAGGGTTCTGTATTATCTGGAGCTATCTGGGGGACTGAAAGAGATTGCCCAATCTTTCAGCTAAGGGCTCTTTTATCTCGTGTTTTACCTGGATACCAAGATTTCTCACAGGACTCTGTCACCTGGCTGGAGTTCCTGATCGTTTGCTCCAGGGCCCCTCCTGACTTCTGAGCTAAGAACATAACTGGGCATCAAGCCTCCTCTCACTGATCTCTCAGCCAAGAGCCATACACTTTGTAAGTCTCTACATCATCTTGATATGCTAAAGCTCCAAAGTATAAACCAATAGGAAATAGGACTCTCCTGAACATCACCAAGTATGGGATAACACCTGCATCCTGAGCTTCTTGTTCATACACCAAAAGTGTGCTGGGGCTGCATGTAGCACACACAGCCCATCTCTCCCCGGGTGCCCTCCCATCTGCTAGCCTCCTCTTGAGTCCGATCTTGCTCTTGGATGCGCCACCTCCAGCTGTGTGTGTCAGCAGCTTCTGGTAAGTGTAGTTCTCAAAGAGAGCATTGACTCCAAAGCACTCACTCTCCAGTTATCCATGCCTGTTATTGAAGTTTTCTCTACGCTGTGAAAGGAGTAGAGACGTTAATGGCCATCCAGTAGCTGTCATGGGCACCAATGGAAGTTCCTTTGTTAGCAGCATTCACCTGCCATCTTTATCAAGCCTAATTCAGTAGTTTCCTTGAAGAAATATTACCAACTTCACATTTCATTCTTGTCCTTCAGTCACTTTTCAGCTGTGTCTGATTGTCTGTGACCCCATTGGGGGTTTTCTTGACAAAGATACTGGAGTGGCTTGCCATTTCCTTCTCCAGCTCATTTTACAGATGAGAAAACTGAGGCAAGCAGGGTGAAGTGACTTGCCCAGGGTCACACAGCTAGTAAATTTGGTCTCAGGAAGATGAGTCTTCCTGACTCCAGGTTGGGCACTCTATCTACTGTACCAGCTAGCTTCCCTACTGGCTTAACATAACAAAACACAAGTTTTAGTCACAATTTTATTTTCAGTTTTCTAATGATCATCCTCACTTACAATGTCCATTTCCAGAGCACCTTTAGCTTTGCAAAGCCCTTTCCTATATACAAATAACATAGCAAGTGTGAGGCCAAGCTGGTGCTCCCTCACTGCCCCTCATTATGGGAGAGGCTATCAAGCTCTGGGCTCCACTGAATTGGGAAAATGCAAAAATGGTTCCTGAAAAGTTTTCATGTCATTCTAGCTGCTGTTTCCCAGAACCATTAATGAGAACAGTAAGAGAATGTTCCAATTAAAACTTCACAGTTTCTCACAACACACGTAGCCTTAGAGTTATGAACTTCAGAGTATGAATTTCCTGGGAACCTGTGATCTCCATTTATAATTTCTCATCAGAGGAAAAAAATGATTTAGTTTGGAATCAGTACAGTATTGACGAATATGATCTAGTCAGCCCTAAATATATCCCAATAATTAATTATAGTACTCTGTCAGATTCACTTCCTGAAATGTGAATTCATTCCACAAAGTTAATGTAGAGAAAAATTGTAATTATCTAAAGTTCTCAAGGTTTCCTCTCTTGTCTGGCTGTCAATCAGGTTTAGGAACCATGGTTACTAAAAGCCCAAGCCTAGAACTCGTGCACAGCTGCCGTGTTTTTGATCTGCCAGGAGACACAAAACCTTTGGGCATTTGAGATGCAGAATGTTAATGAGTGAATCAAAAAGCACCCAGACTACACCTGGATGATTCCTTTGGGAATGTGTTCCCAGAGGATTTATTTTTAAGTTAATCATAATTATGAGCCCATCCCCTGATGTAAGATGTCTAGTGTTGGTGACTGCAGAAATGAAGACATAATGAGAGCATAAACATCTGTAAACATCTAAAAGTAAACATCTCTGACTCTCTGGGAAGTTCAAACTGGGGACCTTCTTATATACCAACTCTTAAAGTCTACAGGTGATTTTCCAAAGGCCAGCTAGTGCTCCCTAGAGAATCAAGTGACGTCTGGAAGCTTTACAAAATGATTTACCAAAAGGAAGGAAGTAAAAGATGCCTGGGCAGATTTGAAATATGTCCACCAAAAAGCAAGAGAGAGCAAGAAATCGAGGATTGTGTTTTCTATAATTTGACGATCATAATAGAATGTATTTTAAGAGGTCTGCCTTTTCTGGGAATTACAAATCATTTTGCAAATATTCTCTCAACTCAGTCTCTTCATTCTAAATTATAAAAGGGAGCAAAAGGAGTATTTTTAGAGTAAGAAGCATCACATGGAACTTAATTCAACATTTCAAGAATCTGAGATTTCATTGGTTTGGGCATTCTTTTTATTGATGCAGATTTTGGCCCCTATATGCTTTCGGAGAAGGTCTTCTTCAGTTATTATATTTTAAAAAATAATGAATGAACTACTTGAGGCCTAACCTGGTAGCAACAAGTGCCCCTAAACTTAGTGGCTGGTCCTCTAACAAGAGACAGGCTCAGTTGCCAGCCAAGGGGCTATCATAGTAGAACACGTATAAGGAAAGGGATTTGAAACATCTTCAGAATTTTACATCTCAGCTAAAATTAGAAACATATTAATTGCATACTGTTGAGGCATAAAAATTTTAGCAGCTCTGCTAGTTCCCAGATAACTTTGATATTAATTTCATTTTACGAGATTCATTTATTTCTCATTTTTAATATGTCAAACTTCTATACTTAATTTCTCTCAAAATTACATGAATTTTATTTAACCTAATAGCTCAAGTTTAACTCGTTATGCCCACGTGGAGTATGAGCAACAGCTGCTTGTTAGGTTTGTTTTTGCAGGTGGTGTTGGTTGGTTTGTTTGGGGGGAAGAACCTGTGACTTCTCAACGTCTACATCTTGGCCATGGTTCTGCAGCTCTCAGCCTTAATGGGTTCTCTGAGGCCTTGAAGGGAGTCATCCTGAGCTCCAGAGCCAAGCTTGTCTCTCTGTCCACTGCACTGCATCTCTTGTCATAGGAAACAAAAATGTTTCCACATTTTTCTTTGCTATCAACTTTACTTCATGATAAATAAATAATAGCATTTCTTAAGCTCCTGCACTGTGCTAAGCAAGCACTTTACAAATATGGACTAGTTAGATCCTCACAACAACCCTGGGAGGGAGGGGCTATTATTAACATGGTTTTATGGTTGAAGAAACTGAGATCAGGTGACTCACCCAAGATCACACAACTGCAATTGTCTGAGGCAGGATTTGAACTCATGGTTTTTGACTCCAGGCCCAGCCCTCTATCCACAGCGCCACCTAGCTTCTAGTGATCCCTAATCAGTAGCTTCTGATTTCCCTAATAAGAAGGAAAAAGTGTGCAGAAAGGACTCCCAATATCCTTCTTTGTCCTCTCAGCCCCAATTAACATCATTCAATGATTAAAGTAGTTAGTTTAAAAGCTTGTAGTTCCCCTTGCTAAAATCTTGGTTTTCGTGATGCTGGAGAAACTACATATAAGAAACCCACCTCTTGGTCTCTCATCTGGATTATCCAACATGGAAGTTAATTGACCACCCTTATATTAATCCACACAACCTTAACAGATAGAGAGCTGGGAGTGTGGGGAGAGGGCCTGAATGCAGATGCTGCCTCTGCTACTGCCCTCTGGGTAACTGAGGAAGGAACCCAACCTCTCTGAGATGCTGGTTACAAATCACTAAAATGAAGGGGTTGCTCCAGCAGACCTCTAGGGTTTTGCCTAGTTTTAAATAGGCACTTATCTTTGTGAGTTCAGACACTTACTGGAGTCAAGAACACTGAGTTCAAATCCTGCCTGTGTGACCCTGGGCAAGTCACTTCACCCTGTTTGCCTAAGTTTCCTCATCTGTAAAATGAGCTGGAGAAGGAAATGGCAAACTGCTCCAGTACCTTTGCCAAGAAAACTCCCAATGGGGCCATGACACATTAGATAAAACTGAATAACAAAAACAAAAATCTAAGAGGAAGTCACTAGCTGCTAGGGAAGCCTGAGGGATTCACACTGAGCACTGAAGCAAGCCAAGGAAGCCAAAAACAAAGGTGAAGCCGGGCTCAGTCCAGGAACAGAGGGGACCCAGTATGTAGACATGGACCACCACGTGTGAGAGATAATAAGGAAGCCAGGGAGACTGCATATGAGAAGTTGGGGGTTGTAAAAAGAGAGAACCCCTGGGATGAAGGAAGGGTCCAGTCTGAAAAGGGCTCTGAATGTCCTGGAGATAACAGGGAGCCTCGCACTTGCCTAGGGCTGCTCTCAAGCATCATGGACTAAGTCACAAGGCAGTGGGTCCCCCTGCCCTGGGCCCTCCCTGAGAAGGTTGGGTGGCTTCTCGCTGGGCACATTACCCAAGGGATTCCCAAATGCACTAATTGGCCCCTGAGTCCCAGAGGAAATCTAAACTATTTGACGTGGTCCTAGCAGTATCTCCAGGATAACAGAAATACCCAACCATAATGGCCTAAATATTCAGGAAAGCAAGAAAAACATATTTTCTTTTGATCTTTTTTCAGGATCCCAGTTTTGGCAAAAACTAAAACTCTTTTAGAGACCTGCATGCCAGGCTATTGTCCTCAATGTTTATAGTTTATGATTGTGAGTTTAGTTATGACAGTGTTTGCTCATCAGAAGAGCTTTTATACGCTGCTTTAATGTTTACAAAGAGCTTCAGAAATATTATTTCATCTGATTCATTACAGCCCTGGAAGGCAGGTGTCATTATATTCCTCACTTTACAGATGGGAAAACTGAGCCAAACAGAGATGTTAAGTGACTTGCCCAGGGTCACATAGATAGTAAGGCTCAGGGGTAGGATTTACATTCAGGTCTTCCTGAGTCTATGTTCAGGCTCCATCCACTGTGCCCCCATCATGTATTCAGATTCTCTAAATCTTTCATTAAGCACCTTCCACCACAAGGTAGTTTAATGATGAAGGTTTTCTATTCACATTCAGATTTGTTTTCTTTTTTTTTTCCTGAAAGAACGTCTATGGTATTGTGTTCTCTTGTCCCAGATGGTGTACATCAGTTATGGTGCTCATCACTATCAGTAAAGACAGAGTGAAGTGACAGAGAGAAGAGGGCAGGAGAGATGAAAAAGTAGCCTGGCTCCCTTCTGGGGGAAACCCTTAGAGGCTTGGCAAGCATGGCTTGCCCCATTTGTAATGGCTCATGACCCTCTAGAGCTGTTCCCAGGAGATGTCAGCTGTGATCTCAAAGGGAGAATTCTAGAGGTCATCTATTAGAGGACTATTTGGGGAGTGAAAGAGGTTTGTAACTCAAAATTGTGGTCAATGTTAATGATATTCTATAAACCTGCTTTGGGGGAGGGGGGAGGATGTTCCTTCAGAATAGTTTCATACCCTTTCTGAATTACACATGCTTTTGGCTGCTTGGCTTCTATTTACGACCTTCTGACCTAAAAGTCCCCCAATCTGGTCGTCTAAAGGCTTGCTGAATTTGGAGTCCAAATGTGGTCTTTGGAGTTTAGTCTGAGTCTGAACAGTTGTGAGATTCTTCAAAATGTTTTGAGGTATTGCTAAGTAAAGGCAGAAATTGGAAGTTATTTAAATCCAAAAACAACAACAACAACAACAAAATGATTCAAGGCAGACTGTGTACAAGACAGTGTACAAGGCCCTGGGAAGGCAAGAATGAATCAGAGTTTCAGAGTTTACAAGTTGCTAGAGAATTGATCAATCAGCAGACATTTTACAAGTACCTACTGTATTCTAGGTAGACCCTGTGATAAGTGCTGGGGGTAGATAGTCTCTGCCCTCAAGGAGTTGAGGGCATTCTAGAGGGGAGGCCAACATATATACACCTTCATATATGCCTATGCACATGTGAATGTGTGGACAGATCAATGAGTGAGGAGAATTGGTAAAAGAGAATTCTAGAAATAGGGAATCATGTGAGCAAAAAGCAGAGAGGAGGGGAAAGGGCGATGCGTTTGGGGGAAAGCGAGGAGGCCAATTTGACTATAATAGAAAGAATGTGGGGAAAATCATATGCAGTAAAGCCAGAAAGGTAGGCTGAAGCTAGATCACAGAGGGTCTTGAATGTCAGCCCAAGGAAGCTGTAGACATTGGGGGACCATTAAGGAGGACGTGGGACTATCATATAAAAACATGTTACTCTGCTATTGTTTGGGACTGTACATTGAGAAAAACTATTCTGCTCATGATTATAGATTAAATGGCACAAGGGAAGACAGAAGATAAGGAGGTCAGGTAAGCTGCTATAAGTGGTGGCTCTAGTAAGAGGTAACAGTAGTCTGAACTAGGGCTATGGAAGTGAGAATGGAAGGGGGACCAACACTGAATTTGGAAATGGGCTAGATGTTGGGCAGGAGAGAGAAGAAGGAATGAAGGATGACTGAGGCTTTAAGTTGGTGACAGGGAGAACGCTGAATCATGGACCCACTCTCAAGAATCACAAGCCTTCTCATCCTGTACAAGCCCTACTGGCTTCTCTCTTTTCTCGCTGAATGTGGAGACTGTTGGACATTTAGAATTGTGCCGTTAGGTTGATGATGTGGAGGGCCCTCTCTGCATTGCTCCCCAAACTGAGATACTGTTGCATGGGAGGGCACTGAAGCCTGGAGCTGCTTCCTCTCAGGGTTGAGAACCCCACTAAGGCATGCTAGTCTCCAGCTAACCTAAGGACTTACTCTTTCTCTCCAGGCTTCCGCAAAGCAGAGGTCACCAGCCCAACATATTTTGACACCCAAACCAGCCAAACCCAGATACATCCTCACCCTCTTTGGGTCAGAATCACCACCTGGGTTCCCCACTCACATGCTCCCTCTTTCTCTCTAACTCAAACTCCTCTGTCAGTTCAATCTTCCTCATGGGACACTACTTGTGTCCATGCCCGGCTCTTCACATGCTCGATACTTCTCACTTTTCATCGGGCTGCTCCTGCTCTGGAAATGCTCTGACTCCCTTCTCCCCCATGCCCCAGGACACTCATTCTTGTCCTAACCTCATCATCCTGGAAGATCCCATCAGCCTTGGGACTCTCCCTCCTCACCCTCTGGTCCTACAGATTAAAGGGTCAATAAGCATTTAGGAAATACCTATTAGGTGCTAAGGACTGGGGATACAAAAACAAACAAACAAACAAAGACAGTCTCTGTCCTCAAGGACCTTACAGTTTACAACTGGAAGACAATCCACAAAAGGAAGCTGAAAAGGGAAAGGAGAGGGAGGTAACCGGAAGTAAGGGTCTAATGGAGATGTCAGCAGCCTGGGGGCAAATGAGGAGACTTCTGAGCTCTCTCCTTACGTGGAGGTTTGGGGTTTAATCTGTCTGGGTCACCTTAGATGGGTCACTCATCTTCCTGTGACTCTGTAAAATGACCTAGATATTACTTCCTGTTGTCATCTGGAAAATGAAAGGGTTGAATTTTGTGGTTGTCATTGCTCAGTTGTCAGTCGTGTCCCGATCTTGGTGACGCCATCTGGGGTTTTCTTGGCAGAGATACTGGAGAGGCTTTCCCTTTTCTTCTCCAGCTCATTTTACAGATGAGGAAACTTAGGCAAAAGTTGCTAAGCGACTTGCCCAGAAGGTTGAACTAGATGATTGACGGGGAGGAAAGGAGGCCTCGAAATAGAGCTCTGGGGAATATCTGCATTTAGGGGGCAGGGAGAAGAAACGTAAGGAATAATCAGAAAAGTAGGAAGAGCCTCGAGAGCTTTGTGTCACAAAACCCAACCTGGGAAATAGTGTCAAGAAAGGTGGAAGGGAGAGGATAACAGTGTAAGGATGAGGAAAAAGACCATGGGCTTTAGCCAGAAGCTCTTCAGTGGTGGATTTCAAAGGAACACTTTCAGCAGAGCTTTGGGTAAGGAAGCCAGGATCCAAGTGGTTGGGCAGTAAGTATGTGTCCAGGAAGTGGAGGCATCAAGCAGAGTCAATGGAGGGCCAAGTCCAGTGAGTTGATGGAAGGGTTTTATATAAGAGAGAGACATTGTATGTGCTTCAAGGTGGAGGAAAAGAGGAGTATTGGAACCAGTATATAAGTCCAGGGCATAGGTGGAAAAGTTGGCCGGGGACAAGACTGGGGCAAAACCATGGTAAGACCATCTCTTTGTAAATTTATCACCAGAAAGCACATAACCCTTGAATCCAGATTAGCAAGAAATTTATAGATATTGATAATAAGGAATTTGTTCTTTTACACACACACACATGCACGCACGCACGCATGCATGCACGCATGTACATATATATATGCACACAAGCACAAGCAAAATCTGCTTTTGTCATTTGACAGCACAAAAAGAAAATTATAAATTGGATAAAATATCCAAAAATTATAACTATAAAATTAACAGTTGGAAGTAAATAGGGTCTAGGAGGGAGAAATGAATAATAATGACTGATATTTCTGTCTCACTTCAAGGTATATGAAGCACTTTGTATTATCACCTACTTTGGAGTTCAAGTTTGAAGCATTTAAAAGGACCCAGAAAAGACAAAAAAAGGGCTAAAATCCAAAGTTACCATAATCAGTGATCTTCTCCACACAGTTAAATAAATACTTTATCAAATGTGTGGAAATGGAATATGGCACAAAATTTACACTATGTGATTTAATGTCCTTTAAATAAATTTTCAACCAAAAATTGCCATCTTGTTTTCTAAATTTAGTTTGTGTTTCTGCAAGAACTTCCCAAATGTATGACAATAATAAGAACAAACAGAAATCCCAACTCTTCAAAAACATCTTAACTCTCTAGGCCCTGGGGCAAAGGCAATCAGCCATTCTTTCTATCACTATTTGAGGTACAATACTTTCTATACTTTTCTAAGTTAGAGTGTAGGAGAATCATAAGCTCCCAAAAAATTCAGACATAATGAAAACCTTGGACATAAGAGGCGAGAGGGAAGTATTTATGTATCTCCTACTCTGTGCCAAGCACCCAACTAAGCATTTTACTAATATTATTTCATTTGATTCCCCACCCACAATTCTGGGAGGTGGATGTTATTATCTTCTCTATTTTTTAGTTTAGGAAACTGAGGCAAACAAGTTATATGACTTGTCCAGGATCACACAGCTAGTAAGTGTCTGAAGCTGGATTTGGACTCTGGTCTTCCTGACTCCAGGCCCTGTACTCTGTCCACTGTGTCCCCTAGCTGCCCTGCCATAAAGCTGCACATTGAAGATGACAAAAGGAACTCACAACTTTTCTAAAGCAGAGTATACTGGTTTCTATCACATTGCTTTTCTTCCTTGGGAGAGAAAACAAACACACATTCATAAGCTAAAACCACCCAAAATAAACCAGGAGTGGGGGCTATAATAAGAAGGAAAACCCTTAGCATTTGTGCAGATCCTACTTTAAGAATAAACATTCATTTCCACCAGTATTTTTAGAATAACCCAAATTGAACCTGATGGCAATTTGAATACAAATCACAGCCCTGAAAGCACCCAGGTCTGTATAGACTATAGAGAACAAAGTTATGGGAGTTTATAATGGGGAAAACAAGCTAATTGCAACTCAAAAGAAAACACAATGCAGCATGTCATGGTAGCCCCAGAATCACCCATGCAACAGTGGGAAGCCTTCACCCAGCAAAGCAACGACATGTGTTAGACTTTCGGATGGCCAATCAGAGCAGATCAACAGGAGGTTCACAAGGATGACCCCAACCAGAAGCCAGCCTTCTTCCATTGATGGTCCTTATCTAGTCAGAGTCCAAAAGAGCCACAGCCCAATTCGAGGTTTTTCCTTGCCATGTCTGGTAGAGGAGGCCACGTGGGAATAGACACAGGGACTTGTGCCAGGTGAAAGATTCCTCTGCTGTTCTCTGTGGAGAGATAATTTGTAAACAAGGAATCATCATACAATAAGACATTCCAGCCATGAGCAAAGATCTTTGAAAGAAGAAAAACAATTACATCACAATAGCAGATTTGCGGTTACTTGGGAGCCATTTGCTGCTTCCCAAAGATCTCAATCACTCTGTTGTGGGTAGATGGGGGATTAGCGGTCCACTGCATCCTCCAATTCCCAAGTTATTTCGAGTCTGACAATACCTTAAGGTATTCAAGATGTAATTTTGATGAAGCCCTGAAATTTCTCAGAGTAGCCTTCAACTTTATTATAGCTATCTCCAGCAGATCATACACTATTAATAGTCCCTACCTGTCTCACTAATCTTCAACCTTTCCGGTCTACTTCCCTACTGCCTATAAAGTGTCTGTGTCTCCATCATTCTCCAAAAACCCTTGCTTAATCCATCCATCCCCACTAGCTGTTGTCCCATCTCTTTTCCTCTTTGTGACTAAACTCCCTGAGAAGGCTATCTACATTAGGTGTCTCCAGGCTCACTCTTTTCTTAATTCTCTGCATTCTGGTTTCCAGCCCCACCATTCAACTAAAAGTGCTCTCTCCAAAGTTCTCATAATGATGTCTTAACTGCCAAATCTAATGTCCTGCTGTCTTTGGCACTGTTAATCATTTTCTTCTTGATACTATCCTCTCTCTAGGTTTTTAAGACCCCACTCTCTCTTTATTATCCCCCTACATGTCTGGGCATTCCTTCTTAGTTTCCTTTGCTGGATATTCATAAAGGTCATGCCCACTAATAGTGGGTATCTCTCAAGGCTCTGTCCTGAGTGTTCTTCTCTTCCCCCTCTATATTATTTGATTTGGTGATTTCATCAGTTCCCACAGATTCAATTACCATCTCCATATTGATGATTCCCAAATCTATTTATCCAGCCCTAACTTCTGACCTCCAGTCTCACATCAACAACTCTCTAATGTAAGTTAAATTGGATTTCTTGTTGATGTCTTAAATTCAGCATGTCCAAAACTGAACTCTATCTTTCCTCAAAAGCTCTTCCCTCTTTCTCACTTTCCTATTACTGTCAAGGGTACTGCCATCCATCTAGTTATCCAGGTTCTCAGTCTAAGTATCATCCTTGATTCTCTCTCTCTCTCCCTCCCTCCCTCTCCCTCTCTCTCTCTTTCTCCCTCTCCCACCCTCTCTCTCCTCCTTCTCCTTCTCTCTCTCCCTCTCCTTCTCCCTCCTCCTCCCCCTCTCCCTCCCTCTCTCTCTCTCTCCCTCTCTGCTTTCCTCCCTCCATATACAATCAATTACCAAGTCCTGTTGATTTGACCTTTACACCATCTCTTACATATTCCTTCTCCACTGCTACCACCCTGTTCTGGGACCTCTTCACCTCATATCTATATTACTGCACTAGCCTGCTGCTGGGTCTCCCAGCCTCAAGTCTTTTCCCTAATCCAAGCAATGCTCAACTCACCTGTCAAATTGATCTTCCTCAGGTGTGGATCTGACCATGGTCTCCCATGCTCTCATTTAACAAATTCAAGTGACTCACTATTAGCTCCAGCATCAATATAAAATCCTCTTTGGGGCATCTAAAGCCCTTCACAGTCTGACCCCTTCCTTTTCTTCTCATACGTAACCCTTTTCCCCAGTCCTCTCTCCCATACTTTTTGATCCAGTGACGTGAGACACTTTATCTCCTGACTCCGTGTGTTTTCACTGACTGTCCATACCTGGCTTCCTTCAAGTACCAGCTAAAATCTTCCTTAATACTAGTACCTTTCCTTCATTGACTATCCCCAATATATCTTGTATCTATCTTATTTGCACATAGTTGTTTGTATATTTTCTCCCTCATTAGACCATGAGTCTCTTAAGAACAGGGACTGGAGGCAGCTAGGTATTGCAGTGAATAGAACAATGGCCCTGGATTTAGGAGGACCCAAGTTCAAGTCCGGCCTCAGACACTTCACACTTACTAGCTGTGTGACCTTGGACAAGTCACTAAACCCCAATTACCCTGCCTTCCCCCTCAAAAAAAAAAAAGAACAGGAACTGGGATTTTTTCCCTTTCTTTGTATTACTATTGCTTAATTTGTGCCTGGTACTTAGCAGACACTTAACAAATAATTGATAGAAATGGAATATTGAATATAGGATTTATTGATATCACTTATGAGACTACAAGATCCATGAAGGCAGAAATGGAGCTTATCTAAATTTTACTCTCTATAGAGAAGGTACTTATCAAAATTGTTTTAAAATGGGATTATATCTCATCAACTTCATTAGTAATAAATGAAATTTATCGAAGACTATACCCTTTAAATATGACCCTAACCTGGGAGGTTTCAGAATTACTCACCAAATTTGACATTCAGGAGCCCACATTTATTCAATTTAGTTTCTGCAGAGCAAATGGACAGGTATCTCTTGTCAAATAATAGAGTCAAGGCAGAGATATCTCAGAACTGTGACTGAAAAGATTATTTTCACCAACTTTGCATTTTACTGAAGCAAAGAGAAGAGATGGACATTTTTCATGATGTCCCTACAAGGGGGAGAGTAGAGGTCTTAGTAAATCATCCCACTCAGGTCTCAGCAAACCCCTGTGCCCAGGTCAGGTCACAGAAAACCAATTAGCTCAATTCTCCAAACCACATCTTGGTCTTACTTGAAGGAAAAGTGAATGAGCCCAATTGTCTGCTTCTTAATACAACTTAGGGCAAGAAGTTTTGAGCATAGGAGCCCAATGGCCAAAGGACTACTCTGTTATTTGCTTTCTACACCTGCCTCAGCTACTATCATGCCAATTTTGCTTGTTTCTTACATTAAATAAAGTTCCTCATGGGAAGCATACTTGACAGGTACTTTAATTCTAAACCATTATTTCCTTATTTCTAAGTTTTCTTCTTCTACGTTTGTTTCCCAGTATTACCTTATGGGTCAAGGGGCCTGATGTTCCCAAGTAATACCTCCATCATGCTCTTGACCACCAAGTTTTAATTAATGAGACAGATGGACCTCATTAAAGTGTTGTTGTTTTGTCATATGAATGCCCAAAGCAGTCTAACATTTGAGTAGTTATGAAGGAGTAGTTATGAAAAATATTAATCCTATTTTAATGGATCGCAAAGGACCATAACAAAAGCTTTGTCTACACAAGACCAACCCAGCCAACCACAAAGTGAGAAATGCAAGCAATTGCCTTGTTCTTTAAGGTTGTGCAAGGCCAAACACCAGTGTGACTGATTTCTTTAATCAAAATAAACATCTGTTTAAGCTAAATTGACCAAGCTATGTCTACAAACACAATGAAAACTCTGACTTTCAGACAGCAAGGTTTTCCATTAAAGTTAAATAATATTGTGTTTTCTCTGTGATTTTCATGTCAATGAGATCCTATGTGACCAATACTTGTGAGACCTACTCTGCTTTGAGCTGATGACAAAAGCACTCCTATATGAAGCATGATGGGAATCAGTCCTGTTCATTCACCCCTTGACCTGAAGTAATCAAAATGATGTCTAATGACATAGGGATACAATCCAGCGCTCATGACTCCCAGCAAACCTAGCTGAAATCAGCCATTGCTCTATAAATCCAAAAGGCAGAATTTAAACTCTGTTCTCATCTGCCCTGGGAAGAAATAAGTGTCTTCAGTCAAGATAGGCAGCCTCTCTAAATTGCCCAGGTGAAAGATTTGGTCACCATGAAGTACCATGTCTCATCAGTACAATCCCAAGTGGGCAACTCCACCCCCTTTCAGCTCCTCCAGATGCCAAACAGGTCACCACCTCTTGTCTAAATCATCCATGTGTATGTGGACACCTCAGCTGCATTAATGATTTTTTAAATTTGGAGTATTGTGAAGACATTAATATTGCTAAACCTCCTTCAGTGAAACAAAGATGATTTGCATATCTTCATTAATATCTCAGGGTAGGCCTAAAAAATAAGCCTCTTCCATGATAAAATGTTTTGTTGATTTCTGTTTGATTTTTGTTGCTTTTAGAAATAATAGAGAGCAACAACTTAGTATTTGGTTCTGATTATGCTGTTTCATTTGTGTGTTTCCAGGCAAATGGACACAGTTTCGTGCATATGGAACATGAGAAAGCAGTCTTACTCCTGAAGAGTTTCCAGAACACAGTAGACCTAGTTATTCAGCGTGAGCTTACTGTCTAAATATTTTTATAAATAGTGAAGATTCGTCTAATCAGACCTAATGTTCAAAGATAAATTTATACATAGGAAAACATTTTTGCCAATTGCTGGACCAATGGCAAACATTAGTGCCAAATGTATAATACTGTATGTCAGTACTGATCCTCTTTAAAAATGTTCACTCTATAAATAAGACGTTCACGTGGTGATGTATTAGTTCTCATTGTCAGCCTCTGGCTGGGCATTGGTGCGGGGTTTTTGTTTCATTTCATTTTTTTTTTTTTATCAAATTAGTTTCTTCTCAAAGTGGATTTCCTATAATTTCAGAGCACGGAAGCACACACAAGCTCTTTAAGAATTCCGCTCTCCATCAGAAACACTGCCTCAAAATTGTATATGCCTTTCTATAGAAAATACAGATATAAAGAATTGTAATTCCCATAAAATATTTCTAGCACAAGTTATATGTTGGCATATATTCAAAAAGAATATAGATAAAATGATATTTTCATAAACTAAACACCTCGGATTGAGAAAGAAAATATATCTTAAAATAAGACTTTACTATGTTGAATCTTTTTCAATAAAATACATGATAATGCCTTATGAAAGTAACTGTACATATGGTATACAGTGTTTATATTTGGTTCCATATTCATTGCTAAATTCTCACCGTAAAGAGTGAAATGTTTCATAAATTAGCCTTTCATCTCTGGGACCTGAATATTAAGAGTCAGTATAAAATTAAACTTGCTCAATGCCTTCCACTGATTACAATACGTGCAAAGTTGGGAAATGGACAAAAGGCCATTGGTGGGAGCCATGATTCTCCACAAATATAAGCAGTGAGTGATGGGTGGCCGGAAAGTCACTTGGTTTTTTTTCAGGTTTCCCTAATTATAAACATTAGCCCCTGTAGTTCATCTTGCTACTGGTGTGGAATTTCCTTGCGTGTTGCATCAGCGGATTTGCTGCTTTTGTCATTTCAATGCACTTTGGGGATTGATAAACTTCACCCCTGAAAAGGATTGTTTAGCAGAGAGCCATTGATGGGAGCTATATTTGAACACTAACATTCAATATAAACTTCCAATGTGTTATCCCAGAGCTGTGGTCTGCTGTAAGATTCATCTCAGAGCTTGCCTTTTGACCAGGGCTAGAGACAACCCCAAATTTATCTCAACTGCTACTGGTCCAAATGTTAAAGCATTTTTTGTATTTTCTTCCTCCAGAAGTAATGGTATGGAACATTGGCATTCCTTTACCACTGGACAGAGAGAAGGGCAGGCTGATCAGGGGAGTTTGGGGATTTTTAAATTATAGACATTTTGTAGTACAAGTGATGGGGAAATGATCCATTTTATAATCCTTTTTAATATTTATTTGTGTTTTTAATCACCCACTTCTTTAAGATACCCCGTTGGAAATTCCAGGACAAGCCTATAGAGCTTGCCGTGTCTGTGTTCCTTCTTGTGTCAGCATGGCTCTTTAGGAGCAACCCAAGATCCCCATTGACTTTCCAAGCTGCTGTTTTATGTGCTTTCTCACAGGCGCATCTCATACTGTCACCACAGCTCTGAGGACGCTATTTGTAAATGAACTGTTTTCCTACGTCCAATGAGAATATGTATTTTTGTAGGGTCTATTAAAATAAGTTACTCTCCCAAGAGCTGAAATGTATTTCTTGGCAAGAGAAGCTGTCACCTGGTCTAACTGTGAGGAGTCAGTTCTAAAACAGTCCTCCTGCAGAAGTAAATGGGCATTCCTGATGCCCATCTGAGCTGCAGTGTGACAGGGGGCATGGCACACAGAGTGTATGGTTAGTGAGGACCACAAAATTAAGATGGCAGCTTACTGGAGGAGTTCCCCAGGGGGAACTAACTAAATCTGCATCCCAATCAAGTGGCAGTTTCTGATATGCCCTCCAGAGCTTAATTTTCTTTGCTATGACTCACACCACCTACAACCTAGAGCCAAATAAAATGAACTGTCACTATTTTGTGGAATCTCTACAGTCGTGTTCTCAGTGACCCTTGTGGATCTCATAGAATCCTTTCTACCAAAAAAACTGAACTCACAAATATGGCCTCATCGGTAGGCAAACTGAGTCTGAAAAATAAAGGTAGAGTGGAGGAAAGGGTCATAAAGGGACCTTATGGCCTTCTTGTATGGCCTTCTGGAGCTTCTTATAAATATCACTGACAGATATTACCACTGGTCCCAGGCTGGCAAGAGGGCCCTGAAGGGCTCCTGCTTAGCCCTCACCAGCACTGTGTCATTCCGGCCAACACCTCTACTGTTGCTAGTATACCAACATTCAAGCCTTTGGCCAGTGCCTTGAGTTAATCTTCTGTGTTTGAGGTAGGAAGAAGAAGAAAAATGGAAGCATTAACCCAGTGGAAAATAATTTACCAAGCTCTTATGCAGTTCATTAAACAGCTTCTTAGTGAACGTTGCACACTGGAAAAAGCAACCAAGGAGAAAGAAAGAGTGATGAGGTAGTTCAGTGGGATTGGTGAAGGCACTCATGAGTTCAGAAAAATTGGATTGATTGACTGCATAGATGAGAACTACCAATGTGGTTGTGTGTCAGTTTTTCAGTGAGTACCTGATTGCACTACCTGGTAAACAGCCATGAGAGTAAGATCTGGAATATTCCAGGAACCAAAAATATAATAATCAAGAAGGGTCAGCTTAAAGTAGGCCATGGGAATATTAAAGAAGCAAGTAGATTTTACCTCCTTGGAGTTGGTTTTAATTAGAATCCAGGTCTCTGAGAGTGCTCTGATAGTGTCTATGGCAGAGCATTTTATTAGACTAGTAAATTTAGGAGGAATAGAGTGAAGGCAGTGTGGAGAGGGTGGGAAGGATAAGGAGGGAGAAGAGAAGCCCTGGTGTATAGTGGTGAGGCTTGTGTAGACTTAGCAAGCCATCATAAACCCAATGGGTTTTTGGAACTGCGTACAAGGCTTATAAAACACATTTCAATTTTTTTTTTTTTTACATCACAGCACAGTCCCTCTTTTTGCACATTAGTCATTATACATTTTGGCGTCTTAGTCACCTGGACTAAGACAACCTTGAGACGTGTATAGATATTGATACATACCTGCCTACATGTATCTATACACCTGTAGATGAGGGAGCTGGTCATACACTATTCACTGTGTTGAGCATCGCTCTCACATGTATTTCATTATTAATTTTTTAATGTTTAATTCATTATTGTCAGAGGATGTGGTTAAAGAGAACACATCATTTTCATTACTCAGAATTTTAACAGTAATGGCATCAATGAGTGTGGTGATCTCATAAGTGTTCCAGAAGGAATGATCACTTCCGAAGGAGGCAGACAGAAGGATTAGAGCTGAATACAACTATTTGTCATCCTAACCACTGCCCTAAAGAGTAGAGAACAGAAAAATCTCTTACCAGGAGACCAAGAAAAGAAAGCAATTCCCTCAACCCCACCTCACAGACAGTACATTTACCTATCATGTTCGGTCAGTTAGGTGATGTCATAGTGCACAGGGTGCAGGGAGTGGAGTCAGGAAGACTTTTCTCTGTGAGATCAAATCCAGCCTCAGGCACTTCCTAGCTGTGTGACCTTGGGCAAGTCATTTCACCCTCTTTGACTCAGTTTCCTCATCTATAAAATGAGCTGGAGAAGGCAATGGCAAACCACTCCAGTATCTTTGCCAAGAAAACCCCAAATGGGGTCAGGAAGAGTTGGACATGACTAAAGACCAACCCAACAACAGAGATAGTTGTCATAACTTTTGTCTTGATCCCTTCCCAGACTGTGAGATCCTAAGGGTGAAGACCCTGTTTTGTTTTATTTCTGTGCCACCCAGTAGCGCTATTGTGCTCTCTGTATACCATGGGAATTTAGTCAACAAGCATCTCCTAGGTATTTCCTATGGGCCAGACACCATCCTGAATTCTGAGTCCTTGTGCTTGTGGAGCTCGCATTCTAAAGGGAGTAACAATGTGGAAGTGACTGTGTGCACAGGAGATATATAGAGAGGAACTAGAAAGAATTCCAGAGGGAAGTCACTGCTGCAGACTGGGGAGGGATTGGGGAAGGCCCCTAGCAGAAGAATCCAGGGAAACTGGGAGATAGAACATTCCAGTAGTGGGGTACATCTGGGGAAAATGAGGACTTGGGAGGTGAGGTGTCTTGTGAGCAAAAGCCAGGAGGCCAGTAGTCCAATCCGAGAGAATGTGGGGAGATCTGGAAGGCTTTCAAATCTAGATAGAGGCATCTCTATTTAATCCTGGAAGTTTGCTCCAATGAAGCCAAAGTTGGGGGAACGGGAGGAGTGACAAGGATCATTAAATGAGTGATATAAAGATGTAATTGATAGCTACTCCATGGGTTCTTAAAATTTAGCAAAGAATTTACCTTCAGAAACTACAACTTGCTAAAGACTCCTGGTTTTCCTCTCTATTGCTAACCAAATTTCCCAGGCATATAAAGTAACCATGATTTGCATGCATTTACTGAAATTCATGGGCAGAATTTCTTTGATATAGGTCTAGTCTTTTGTCTAGGAAGCTGCGTGTACACAGTTGGTGCTTAGCTCAGGAATCAATGCTTCCCAGAGCAGTAAATGTCTCTCCCTCTGGTCCTATGGGAAAGAAGTAGGATCCCCCTCTGGCTCACATGCACACTTTGTTGAACTTGTTCTAGCACTCTCTAAGTGAGCCCCAACTTCCAGTGGGAGACCAGTTTTTGGTGCAGGGTGGGGGATGGATAAGGAAGCTAAAATTACATGTTCTACCCATAGCCCCACATGGGCTTTGCCCAACTGTGCCTCTAATGAATGTGTCATAATATGGTGGTGAATAACAGTTCTGCAATAAGAAACAGGTTTCCCTCTGGGTCCACTTCTGTTTAAGCTTATTCCTTCCCCACTGGTGGGACTTTCCAAAGATTCCCAGCCGACTGCTAGCGTACTAGACTGAACTCATTTTACTAGCATTTCATATAACCACTTGCAATATCCAATAGTATTTTTGAAAACATTAGGACTATGGGTCTTCAAGCTGAAAAGAACCTTAGGAAGAATCAACCTGACTATGCAATGTGTACAAGGGTCATCTGCAAACATTTTCAAAGATTTTAGGAAAGGAATAAATTTCAGGAAAAGGATAAATTTGGGGCTTCCAGCAACTTTAATAAAAGTCCAGGCAACTATCTTAGCCTTAGGTCAACCTTATCTTGAATCCAATTCCCAACATTTGCACTAGGAGCAATTCTGCTGGAAGGATAGAAGCAAAACTCAGGAAAGAGACATTGATTGGGTCCAACTTTGAGGTTTCTTTTCATACATTTCATACAGCCCAAGAAGCGGAACCCTCCAAACCACACACATCGTGGTAGTTCCTTGAGAGCTGAACTGGGTCCCAAGCAGTTGCAAATATCTCTGAAGCCATGCATATCTTCACAAGTCCTAATCTGCCTTGTGCTACAGACCATTTTTTGAGCTTGTTGCCTTATAACTATTGAGTTACTGTGGCAGTGACTCAATAGTTATAGGTGATGAAATAAGCAGCAGTGAGATGGACGGCGCTGCATTGGTGGGTCATTCTTTTCATCAGCTAGGAGTCTCGGGTGGCATAATCCTGAACCAAGAAAAATGTCATCCTCTCCACCCCCCTAGGTCAGAAAGGTACACTTTTTTTTTTACTTGGCATTGTTTTCGACAGGGGCAGCATGGTGGGATGGATAGAATGCTGTGCTGTGAGTCAAGAAGTCCAGGCAGTCAGGTTCATCTCTGAGGTCAGACTAGTTGTTTTGTGGAAGGATCTGCCCAGGCTGATGAAATCATAGAACCCCAGGCTGCTTCTGCTTCTCAGTGGACAAACTGAATCAATCAGATTCGGGCAAAATGACCACCCCTTCCTGCCCCCCCTACACACACACACACACACACACACACACACACACACACACACACACACACATAAATACTTACGTTTATTTGGCAAGTGCATTGGCAGAAAAAGTATCCATAAATATTTGTACCATAATAAGAGGAGTAATAGTAACTGTCATTTATATAGCACTTTAAGATTTGCAAAGCACTTTACAAATATTGTATCCTCATAACTGCCCTGGGAGATAAGTGATATTATTATAACCATTTTACAGTTAAAGGAAACTGAATCAAACCATGGTTAAATGACTCACCCAGAGTCACCTAGCTGTTAAATATTTCAGAAAGGGAATTTATTGTCTACTTAGAAGTAAGCCTTCCCCTTAAACAAACATAGCCCAAGGTCCATCACACAACTTTCCCTGTGGCCCAAGAGAGACAAAAAATTCAGAACCCTGGACAGTGCAGCTCATCTGCTTGTTCACACACATTCCCTTAGAGAGAATTTTTCACTTCAGGTCTAAGGGGTTGATTTGTGGGCCATGATCACCTTAACATACTTTCCTCTCCTCTGTGTCAGTAAGATTTCCCCTATTTTTCTAATTAAGTTTACAAGTGAACTGTCCCATAAATTGACTAAGATGTTCCCATAAATCATATCTGCTTTCCGTGAAGTCAATTCTCCTGTTCTGGTTCTACCAATTCTTCCCTGATCATGGAGGAGGATTTGATCATTTCCAACTTTATGGACTAATTGGTGGTGGTGCTTTCTCTGAAAATTTCTGTTGAATTAGAAGCAATAAGACTTCTTCTTATTTTATCTGAAAAATTGTATGTGACTCTCCCTCCCTTTCCATTGGTGAGCATGATAGGTTTGGAGTATGTGATGGTTTGTTCTCTTGGAAGCCAAAACATGGCCTTTGTTGTGGTGGTAGCTGTTGAAGGAAGTGATAGCTTCCACAATTACCGAGATGTTGTGGGATTATCATTTTTCATTAATTAGCCCTCTAGGGCAGTTGGGTCTAGGGAATGGTCTAATCTCTTTATATCCACATAACATCAGGAAAACAATATGTTGTTTTAGCATGAAGCTGCCAGTATCTTCTATCAAATTTGACCACCATTACAGATCCAGTAAAGGCCAAAGAGGTGAGGCAAGGCTAAAGGTGAAGGTGGGAAGTAGGGACAGATGCAGAGTATAAGGAAAGAGAAAAGGGAGATGAAAAGAAGGGAAAAAAAGAGGAGGAAAAGGTAGAAGAGATTTTCATCCAACCAATTTATCTGGACCCTGGAAACCAAAAATCTTGCTGAATGATCCTTTTATCCCCTGGCCCAATCTAGGAGTAGATGAATAAATGTTTAACAACCAGCTCTCTAAAAAAATATGCAACACTTTTAAATTTAACGTTCATTGTTAGCATTTTCTGTATTATTATCTTAAGTCTAGGTGATCAACAAAACAATAAATGAAACCCTGAAATATACCCTGTATACTCAGTTTACTCTGAAATGACCCTGTAGAAAAAGATGAAAATGCAAATTTCTCAGGAGTTCTTTGGATTATTTGAATTCTATGCATTGTTGTCCATAGAGCTCCTGCACCACATCCTTGTGTACAGGCCCTCTTGAAACATTCCCAACTCTTCCTTCTCTTGTCCTTCCTTCAGCTAGATAAATGCTGTCTGCACACTAGCTGATTAGCTCCTTTGATTCTCCGAATCCTTGGTGACTTCTGGCTTCCTTCCTGTTCTTCTGAAGGGAAACATCATTTCCCATCATTAGTCAAATAGCTTCTTTTAGGAGTTGAATTTAATCTCGGCTGAGATTCAAGGTGGATGGCTGCTTGGGACAGGAAGATGGCCGCTGATACTGGCCTGGATAATTCCAATCCCAAATGACTTTGGCTTAATGGTATTGGCCATCTTTGATGACATCTCCTGAAATAACTGGTCAATTTGAGGAAAATTCAACTAAAGGGGAAATATCCATATGTGCAGGGCTCTGTATAAAGAGAGCACACAGGAGGTGATGGGTGGCATTCTTTCTTTTTTTCAATTGTCTTCACACAGAGTAAAACTAACATAATTAGTCCACAGCCTTTGGTGGTTGCTCTTATCCCTATAATTGTGTCAGTCCTCAAGCACCCTCCATCTAGTTCCCTAAGATAACAAATTGAGGCCAGAATGTGTGCCCCACTACTTTAGACTCACTTCACCCACTTATGTGGGGACAATCATAGGGCAATCTTTCAAAGGCTTGCAATTTCCTTGGAAATGAAGTCAATCACACAAATCACAAACCAGGGGCAATTCAGGGGACATGTACCCTGGCTGAAAAGGAAACCACCCACCTCTCAAATGATCAAAAACCTCTACCAACCATTCCTGTGTGCAGACCTGCCTGTAATATTCATCAGTACAGAAGAGACAGAGCTGTCTTCTCTATCCCTTAGTCTTGGAGAGTTCTTTGGGCCCCCAAGAAGTTAGAGTGATGTACTTGGAGTCACTCAGCCAGGATGGGTCAGAGCCTGACTCCACAGTGCCCTGATCCCAAGGCCAACCCTTTGGCTATTAAGGCACTTGGGACATAGGCATGTGCAGTGTGTTTCATTAGGGTGTGCACCTAAGGAATGTTATTTCTTTTTTTAAGTGCTTTACTCACCCATGAAGTGTTTAACTTAAAACTTACCTAATCCTAATTTTTCTAAATAAATTTATTTTCCAAGTATTTATAACCTGTCCCCCCCCCACTACTCCCCCAACTGAGAAAAAAAGCCCTTATCATAAACCTAAATAGCCCAGAAAATGTGTGTGTGTCTCTTTAAGTTCATCATCTCTCTGATGGAGGGAGTAGAATGTTTCATCTTTTATCATCTGGATTTGTAATATCCTCAATTTTAAAAAATTAACAATAATGCTTTACTTTTAAAATACAAATTTTAAAAAAGGAAAAGCAAAATCCCAATTTTGGGTTTTTTTTCTGGAGACATGAAGGTGTACCCAGAACACCATGCAAGCACATTTAGGAGTAAAGAGAGAAAAGAGGAGAATTCAAATGAAAACAAGACGCTGTTTATGTCAGGAAGGTGCTGAAAGTACCCTTTAGCTTCATTGTGACTTCTCTGTAGAAACAAGATGGCCAGCAGATGGCTTACAAATCTAGATACAAGTTTAAGAATATAGATATAATTCTTCCATTTAAGATAGAAGATATCTCACGGTATCAAACCAAACAGGGAAATTTTTGTGGACTTAAAAGTGAGCACCATGAATGTGGAGTCAAAGATGAAAATGGTGCTTTAAAGGAGGAAGCTCATTTCTGCCTGCCCTGGGCCAATGGGGGATGGGGGGCCTTCAGAGACCATCGAGTCCTGCCCATTTGCATTCTGGACCACTCTCCAGCGTCTTGAGGAGATGCTGCCTCTCCCCTCAGTGACCCATTCTGAAATGCCAGCAGATTCGTTCTTACACCCACATGCAAACCTTCAGCTTCAAATGCAGCCTGGGTCCTTTTTTCTTGCTCTCCTGTCAAGGCAGAGGATAAACTAACTGGGCGCCTAGAGTGAGGCTGGTCAGGGTCCATCTAACCGGGTGTTCTCTGCATCTCAGAGCTGATGTCATTTCAGAGGTTCCCTTAAGAGTTTTTCCAGAGCTCTGGCACCCATGTTTGGGAGGCAGTATCACTAACACTAGAGTGGACCTATCTGGTGGCTAAAAGCTGCCGTCCATGCCTCTCTCCAGCAGCAAGGTGAATCATGAATCCCACCTGCTATTTCCATATAAAATAAGCCCTTGGTCAGCTAAATCGAATTCCATCACTTTAGGATGGGAGGAGGTAGATTTGGTCATTTCTGAAAAAACCCTTATCCTTCAAAAAATTCTAAGATTCTATCAAATGTTAACCTTGAAAAGGAGGGTGCTCTTTGAAGCCAGGATAGAAAAGAGCCTGAAACAAGTGTTGCTGATGACTTGGGGTTCTGTCCTCACCTGGGTTCACACAGGGCTGGAGTCACTGGTTTGGTTCCAGGATTTCTGAGCTGGCTGCATTTCTGAAAAGTTCTTAGTGTTCCTGCCAACCCTCTCTAAGAGGCAAATCTTTAATTAGGTGCTTACCCTAAAGCCTGAGGTCATTTTTAATCTGAACCACCTTCTGTTAATTAGGTCCAGCAGTGCCAACCCCAGGCCTATTGCCATCTTGGAATCAAAGACTTTCAGTTGGGAAGGACCTCAGAGATGACCTGACCCTTCCTATAATGGGGACAAAGAATCCCTATTACAGCCTGCTTGACAAGTGGAAACTGCCTCTGCTTGAAGACCTCCCGAAGCAGCCAATTCAACCTGGGGTTAGTTCTGAAAGTTAGGGAACTTCTCTTAAAATCAAGCCACTTTTTGACATCTGCGCTCCCCAGGCTCTATCACCTGACCTTTCCTCTTTCCTGGTTAGAGAGGGGTGGAAAAAGGTGAAAGTAATCAGCTTTGACACTCATCTTTCCCATAGCTTGTGGAAGCCTGGTCCAACCCAATGGAATTTTCCTCCCACTCCAAACCTCTGCAACCAAGAATCAGACATGAGAAGAGTTTAACTCACAGAGGATGATGGGAGAAATTCCTCAATATTTCTCCATACCATCTTTCAATTTATAAAGTCCTCCTTTGACTGGTGCCGCCCATCCACAATCTTCCTCTAAGTATCTGTTCACTCAGACCATTGGGTCATCATTCTTTGAAGTGTTTGAATAGTGCCATTTGGTCATCTGTCTTCATGGACATTAACTGAAAATTAGGCCATGGGGGAAGGGGTTAGGGAGTTCCTGAAGGGCTAAACAATCAATTAGCAAACATTTAAGTATATCCTATGTGCTAGGCACTAAGTATACAGAGAAAAGATGAAATACCCCTGGCTCCATGGAACTTACATTCTACTAGGGGATACTCATTCACAGATAAATAAGTATAAGAGATATAAAGTAAATATGCCATAATTAAAGGGGTGGGACTAAAAACTGGGGGGGGTGAGTAAAGACATATAGGTTGAGGTAAGGAGCTAAGCAAGGGGCACAACATCTGAGAAGGGATAGAGGGGAGAAAGAGAAGGTCCTTACGGGGAACAGATGGGAGTAATGTCTAATCAGCCTGGGAAGAAATCCTAGAGCTATATTGGGAAAGGCTTTAGATGTCAAATAGAAGCAATGGGGGGCCCAGAGGCTTTTGGAGCAGGCAAGTGACTTGGTTGGACCTGAGCTTTAGGAAAGTGGTGGGAGAAGGGAAGGGGGAAATAATGATTCCTAACTATTCCTTAAAACACCCAGGGGTCAGCCTGCAGCATCTCCCTCCTTCATGATGCATCCTTCCCCAACTCCTCCTCAGGCTTCTGTTTATTGACCATCAGCACAATTTTTAACTTTTTTTGGTTTGATTTTGAGTTCCAAATTCCATACAACCCTCCTTCCCTGACACCTTCCCTGAGATAGTAAGCAATCTGATATAGGTTATACATATGCAATTATGTAAAACATATCTATATTAATTATTTTGTGGAAGAAAACTCAAAAGAAAAAGAGGAAGGAAGGAAGGAAGGAAGGAAGGAAGGAAGGAAGGAAGGAAGGAAGGAAGGAAGGAAGATAGTATGCTTCGGTCTATATTCAGACTCCATTAGTTCTTTCTCTGGAGATGGATAGCATTTTTCATCATGAGTCTTTTGCAATTGTCTTGGATCATTAAATCACTGAGAATAGCTTGTTTGTCATATGATAGCACTGTTACTGTGTACAATGTTCTTCCATTCTGCTTGTTTTATTTCAAATCAGTTCATAGAAGTCTTTCCAAGTTTTTCTGAAATAATCCTACTCACAATTTGTTATAGCTGAATAGTATTGCATCACAATCATATACCATAATTTGCTTAGCCATTCCCAAATTGATGGGCATCCACTCAATTTCCAATTCTTTGCCACTACAAAAAGAGCTGCTATAAATACCCTTGTACAAATAGGTCTTTTTTTCCCTTTTTAAAAAAGTATCTTTGAGATACAGAAATAGAAGTAGTATAGCTGGCTCAAGGGGTGTGCCCAGTTTTCTAGCCCTTAAGGAATAGTTCCAAATTGCTCTCTAGAATGGTTGGATCAGTTCACAACTCCACCAACAATGCGTGAGCTTCCCAATTTTCCCATATCCCCTCCAACATTTTAGATACTTTAGTAAGCGCTTAGTGTGTGCCAGCCATTGTGTTAAGCACTGGGGATACAAATACAAGAAAGACAGGTGTCCCTGCCCCCAAGAAGTCTACATTCTGGTGGGAGTAGATAACCCAAAGGGGAACTGGAAGAGGGTGGAATTAAGGGAGGGTACCCAGGCAGGGACAAGTGCAGCTGATCAGAAGTCTGGAGAGTGAGCTGGGGCAAGACTGAGGTGAAACAGGGGCAAAATCCTGAAGAGGAAGTCACCAATCAGGAAAACAGGACCTCAGGGCCTAGGTTCTCCCCTAGACCTCCAACATACACACTCTAACAACCCCCTACACCTGTATGTTCCCACTCCACCCGCCCCCAAACTGTTTATTCCAAAGGTCTGCTTGATAAGTATTAACATATGGGCTGGAATTAGATTCCCTGGCCTTTGAAGACAATAGGTCGGTTTACCTTCTTCATGCTTGTAGGGCTATCTGCTGAGAAGCAGCAGGAAGGTAGAAAGAGCTCTGCATTTGGGGTCAGATCTGAATCCCGGCTCCGTAGTTTGTTATTCAAGTGACCTTCAACAAGTCATTGAGCTCTTACTGGCTTCTGTGGCCCGAGAATTTGAAGATGAAATGCCTAGGTGGACTCCATGCTCCATGACTTCCAAGAGCCCATCACCCTCTCTCAGCATGTGTGTGTGTGTGTGCATGTGCGTGTATCCATGTGCACTCCTGTGGCATGTATGTAGGTATATGTACATGTATATATGGATATATAGATATATATGGGGGGAAAGGAAAGGAACAGAGGAGGGAAGGAGAGGAGAGGACAGAAGAGAGGAAAGGAGGGGAGAAGGAGAAGTGGGGAGAGGAAGGAAAAGCAAAGCAGCTAATTAAAACCTTTGGTATCATCTCCCTCCCCTCCAATAAAACAGCAATTTTTCTATTCCTTTTTTTATCCTACTATATTAAAGGCACACCTGTCCCTTCCTTCCGAGGTTTTAGCTGGGCATCTCAAAAGATGGGAAGACACTTTAGTGGTTCCTGCCTCCTACCCAGCACAGTGTCAGGCTTCACCAGTGGAAGGAAAGAGCTCTTAACACCCACCTCCCAAGAAGTAGCTCCTCTATTTGTAGAGGCCACCTTCCCTCAGGCTGGGGCCCCCAAGAGCCTGCCTTCACACACAGTGGGACAGCGCCTGTGAGTGAGACAGGGATGGATCCTTGTTCTCTGGGTTGGGGCCCTGGAGGTGTTCCAGAGAGTCCTCAGTCATCCCAGTTCAAGCCCACTTTTTCAGTGAGGGGGTAGGAAGCCTTAGGGATGGGGGATGGAATAACTGCTTGGTGTCTAACAGTTTAACTGAAATTCTCCCTCTAAGAAATGTGTTCAGGGGCCTGAATTGGAATCCAACAAAGACTGTAGTCAGATTCCATGGTGGGGCCTGAGATGCCTGATATGGTTTATGTACTTAGGAAAATAGTCAGGCTCCCATATGTGACCCTGGGTCCTTGCTGCTAATGGAGAACCACATGTAGGAAGGGAACTATCACTGTCTTCTAGCTAGAAGGGAAAATCACCCAACCAGAACCATAGGGTAAGAGCCTCAGGTCTGTGACAGCCGGAGAAGGGTCCCCATGTCCCTGGCCCCAGTTATAGTCTCCCAGCCTCGGCCTCTGTTTATGCTCTGGGCACCAGCCAAGCCTTTCCCACTAGCCTTGGCCTCTTCACAGGCTCCACTAGTGAAAGTTAAAATGGCCACAGAAGTGGGTGACTACCTGGCCTTTTGTCCATTAAAAAAAATGAGTTGAAATCAAGGCACTTTACTTAAGAGACTCTGTGGGATGTGATGTAGAGAAAGTCACCCCACTAGGTTAGGGAGGTTTCCTGGCAAATGCTCAGTGGCTCAGGCAAAAATCAAGTCAAGAAGGTAACCAGGATGTAGACAGAGGAGGGAGACCAGGCACAGGAGAGGGGGCTGGAGGCCAGCTGGAGGAACTGAGAATATTTGACCTAGAGCAGAGAAGGTTCTGGTGTACAGGCAGTGAAGAGGAGTTAGACCTGTTCTAAATAGCCCCAGAGGCAGAAGAATAGCAATCAATCCATCAGTCAACAAGGATTCTAATTAAGTTAAGTACTGAGGCTACAAAGACTCGAATCAAACTGTCCCTGCCCTCAAGGAGCTTATATTCTAATGGGAGAAGACTACCTAAAAGATGGAGCTTACTTAATATGTGCAAAGCAAACCCAGAAATGGGAGCTGTACTCAGGGGTGGGTGGGGGATAAGTAAAATGAGATTTGAGCTGAGCCCAGGCTTTTAAGAGCTGGAGGTGAGGAATGGGGACAGCCAGTACAAAGTCCCGGAGGTGGGAGATGTGTGTAAAGAACACCAGGGTCAGTGTGGCTGGACCATGGTGTATGGAGTTTTAGATTGCAGAGATAGGAAAGACCAAAAGTTTTCAATGTGAAATGAGTTTCAACTCCATTTACAAACTCCAAAACAAAACAAAACAAAAAAAACCCCCAACAACTGAGCTTTCATCTACTGGGATGGGAAGGTTGGGGAGGGAGCAGCTCCTTGTCCCTATTTATGAAGAAGCTGCATCACTGCTTGCCTGGCCTGTTGTAGAGAGAATCCCTGTGGTGTGTAGGGAGGACTAGATGGTCACTAAGGGTCTGTCTGGCTTGGGTGGTCTGGGAATAGGCTACCATCTCCTGAGGACGTGGGCTAGGTTTGCACTGGCTACAATTCAGTGCTTTTTTTGTTTGTGCAAAATATTGACCCCAGCAGAGTCCAACCCTGAGATAACACTGCCCACACATCTTTTTTTTTTGTCTAGACTATAATTTTTTTGGTGTAGGAAGTTACTTTTATGTAAACTTCCTCCAAGCATGAATGCCATCGATTCCTCTGTTGTATGGAGCATAGGTAGGTTGGAGAGAAGGGGAGAGGAGAGAAGAATGGAAGGAAATGAGGAGGAGAACATGGAAAGGAAAAGAGAAGAGGAGAAAATAAGAGCGAAGGAGAGGGGAGAGGAAGAGAGGAAAGAGGAGGAGAGTTCAATGTGGGCTGTACATCTAGTATGTGTGAGAAGCAGGACGTGAACCCAGGCCTTCCTCACTGTAAGGCTACTCTCCATCCCTGTGCCCCACCTCCTCTCTATTCTGATGCTTAAGTAATTGGTACCCAACTGCTTTCAAGACTTCTGAGTACATCTTGCTTTTTTTTTTCTAGAGGGGGGAAGGTAGGGCAATTGGGATTAAGTGACTTGCCTAAGGTCACACAGCTAGTAAGTGCTAAGTGTCTGAGGCCGGATTTGAACTCAGGTCCTCCTGACTCCAGGGCCTGTGCTCTATTCACTGCACCACCTAGCTGCTGCTGAGTACATCTTTATAAAATAGGAAGGTGCCATGTTTTCATCTAAAAACAGGCTAAGAAAATAAGTCTAAGCTAGCTATTACAGGGAATTTTATTCATGAGTCAGTATTTCCAGATTTTTCCAAACTCTGGTAACAGCTTAAATGCTCTGCTGAGCCCCTTATGGTGGAGGGATGAAATGAGAAAGGCCCCCAGCACTCTGGGTGGGTGGGGGTGAAATGCTGGAAGGCCAGGTTCCAGTGTCCCTCTGGATAGGTGCTGGCCTGCACAAAGGTGGCCCCAGAGCCTTTTGGGAGGGAGCGTTGGTGGCAGCTGCAATCAGCCACTCACTTCAGGCGGTGTGTTGGGAGTGCCATGCACCAGAGAAGCACAGTCATGTACCGGGACATGCCCCAGCATAAAGGTAGTCTGCTTTGGGAGGTGAAAAGTAGCCCAGACTTGGAGGACGTTGGTGTGCCAGACTCTTTGTCTATGACCCGTGAGGATCTCATCAGTAAAATAAAGGCCGAGATAATGTCTAAGGTGCCTTTCAGCACCAAGTCTGTGATGCTGCGGCCTCATGGGTATTGGAGGGGATGAATTAAAAGGGTGAGAAAGGCTTTAAAGAATAGCTGAACATTAATTCTCAGTGATGTTCTAAAGGAATTAGTAAACTGAGGGAGCTGGAGCATCTGATCCCAGGAGTTGTGTGATGATGGTCGGTCAGTCAGTCAGTCAATCAGCCAGTAAGCATTTATTAAGTGGCTATTGTGTGCCAGCACTACTAAGCACCGAGGACAAGGACTTTCTGCTCTCCAGGAGCTCCCAGTGAAGGTACAAAGGAGCTGTTAGATATAATCAGTGTCGGGAAGGCCCTAGACTGAGGACGGGCGAAGGCTTTCCTGCAGAAGGTAGGGTTTTAGCTGGGACTAGGAGGAAGCAGCTAGAAGATGGAGCTGGAGGGCCGGCGGGGGGATGTCCAGAGTGCCCACTGCAGAGTGCCTCAGTCTATGGGCAACCCTTCTAGAGAGCGTCCTTAAGGGAGAGGCAGCGAGGCAGGCGCCCTCAAGCTGAGCCTCCACCAGCCAACATCCTCCTTGGGAATTTTAAAGGGCTCTTATAACAAATAAAAGATGCCCTTTGTGCCATTACAAGCCCGGAGGACAGACACCCACCCCGAAGTATTTTAGCTGCCTATCTCAAAGCACGGGACACTGATTATTTTAATGCTCCCCGCTCTGCCTGAATTAGGGAAAAACCCCAACTTCAGAGTTGCAGTCTCTGCATCGGGTCCCTTTCCAACGACAGAAGTTGACAACCCCCCAACTTCGGGTCACTTGGGATCTAAAGCAGCTCTTCTCTTGTTCTGGATCGCCCATGCGTGGACTAGTTGACAAGGTGTTTGGAGTTTTTGTTTTTTTGTTTTGGTTTGATTTGGAAAAGGAGCTTATGCTAATTTAGTGTGGGTGGGAAAAGAAATCAGGATTTCTAACAGAATTTCTGTTTCACGTGTGTGAAAGTCTTCTGTTATTAGAGAATGTTAAGCCTAGAGCTGGCTCTAGGTAAAACTTTGAGGGGGAAGTTTAGCACCTCCAATTTCTGCTTACTCTCTCCATTTATGGTCCCAATCACTGCTCTTATCAAAATTTGTTCTCAGGAAACCTAGAGTGATTAATGTGCAAATACCCATGGCTGGATGTGGGTAAATCTACATTTTAATAAAGTCTTAAGTCAAAAGAATGAAGCTCTAATTCTGAAATTTCAAGCATCAGCCCTCTCAGAGACGTAGAAGGCATGTGGGATAATTTCCCTGTGCCCCTAAAAATTCCAAGCTGTAGGTGGCTATCTCCTATATGTGGTCATGATTCAGCCCTACCTAAGACCATGTGATCCAAGACAGAACAAGACACTGGAAATGTGCTTCCTCCAGACCTAAGTGAACAAGGAGGTTCTCTGGGAGTGTTTGGGTCAGGGATAATGAAGGCATTCTTTCTCCCTGTTTAACTTGCCCAAGTAAACCCTAGGTTACTTTCGAATGCTGCAGAGGATATGGAAGATGTATATAAGCAATAATATGTGCCTAGGTGTGCATTAATTGGGCCCAGCAGCAACTGTGGGCTTGGCGTGGGAGAGGACAGGTGTGCAGGCAGCCTGCCCCCAGCTCAGGCTTGCCTCCTCCCTTGCCCTTTTGGCCTGTGTGGCTAATCTGATGGTTGAGTTAAGAGTTCTCTGTGCCAGGAGATGGTCTGAATTCCACCTCTGTTTGGCACATACTCTTCTCCCTACACAGCCCAGGCCACAGCCTCCATGACCAGGGATGCTGACAAGTCTCTCTGTCCCCTCATTGATTGGGGGCCATAACTGGAGAAGCCTGGCTCCTCAAAGCTAGAAACACCCAAACTGCAAGGTAGAAAGTTGCCCTCATGTTTAATCCCCAGTTTTCTGACATGTTTTAGTATCTCAATGCCAGTTCCCACAGCAACAATCTGTTGGCAAAGGAAGTCTATCTCTTTTAGCTTTCTGCACAATGAAGACAGGGCCTTCATGATCTGAATGCAAAAGCTGCAGGAAAATGGCAAGGAGAGACCAATGATCCATTGGTTCATTACCATCTCCCCTACATCAGTCATTTCTGCCCCTCCAATCCTGGTAACAAATGACAGCTGCCCACTAGCTCAGAATATCCATGCCTTTTCCTGAACAGCTGCAGATGCAGTCATGAATGCCTGCCACCAGTCCTAGATAGCTACCTCTTCTTCGTGTCCCATTTACCAACGTGGCCACTGGGTTACTCTGTCCATGGGATCTGGTTTGGGACAGGCCCAAGGTTCAGGCTTCCTCCTACAAGCAAACTCCAGACCTGACCTGGGAAAACATGTGCCCTGGCCCACCATTGCAATTCATGCCGGCAAACACATAGGGACCACTTAACACGTGCAAGGTACTGAGTTGGGTTCCAGGGATCTAAGATAGTAATGAAAAATTGTCCCTGCCCTCAAAGAGCTTACAATCCACTGGGCAATGCAACATGTGAATATGTAAGTAAATAAATGAGGAGAGGGAATCATCCTCCTAGTGTTAGAAAGGACTGGTCAGTGGAGGATTTGTTGTGCACAAAGACTGGAATATCAGAGTAGATCTTCTCTTAATGTATAATCATGAACCATCATGGAGGGAGGCAGGGAGACATGGGAGCTCCCAGGATAGCTGAATTCTACCACAGGAAGAGACAGAGGAGAGGAAGATTTGAAGAAGGCAGGGATTTGGAGGCTGCTGGGTTTCAGAAGTGGCACTGGGGTGTGTAGCAGGCTCAGGGCTGGAAGCAAGATTGCTTCGGTTTGGTGTGTGGGGGGATGGGGGTTGGGGAGGGGGGTAGAAGGTTGGGGAGGGGGGAAAAAGTGCTTCCTATGATCTGGGCAGAAAAAAAAAATCCTAGGAAAAAAACAGACCTGGAAGCTAAGGAAATGAGGATTCAAGGAAAAGGGGAGACAGGATTTAGAGGAAGTGTTTCTTTGCAGAAGGGAAGCCTTCACCCCTCCTTCTACCTAATGCATCATACCAGGCTTTAGCTTTTTCCCTGATATTTACTGTTGGAAGAGTCTATGAATTCCCTTCCAAAGTTTTTCCCCTTGGGATTTGGTAGCGGGCAGTCGCTTTCACAACCTAACCTTGCAATTTGATCTCATCAGAATATTAAGGAAACACTGGAAATCCCACCAGTTAAAACACAGAAATCCCATACTTGAATATGTTTTCTAAAACCTTAATGAATTCAGGGGAATGAAAATAGAATCAGCACTAGCGATGAAATGCGATTGTCTCGACTATAGCTAGGAAAGTTATCATGTACTCATTATTTTGCTGGTTCTTTATAGAATGTATAAGCTTATGAATATTCTTGTCTGAAGTTTAAATGTTAGCTGCTTATATTGCACAAAGGTATTTTTGGCCCTTTAAAGCTTATTTTCATATATTAAATAAATTTTATTATGACTCAGGTTTGTATATATGTGTATATAAACATACACACACATATGGGTATTTTCTTTTACGTTGCTGCATTTTATCTCATGCAGTTCACATCATGGGGATTAGCAATGGCCCTTGATTAACAGCCAGATAGGAACTAATGAATTTATGACAAAGGGACATGGAAATTTTACTTCCCATCCTATGAAGCAAGCTCTGGGCTTCATCATCTCCCCCTTCCCACCAGTCAAGCTACTTGCTACTTAGGCAGGAAAGCTGGAGTGGTTTTTGTTACTTAATGGAAGCCCTTAGGCTAACCAAGAAAACCCATTGGTTTGAAGACTGTTGAAACTTTCCCATAGTGGGAACACAAAACCATTTGTTTTCATGTTTACTAGTGATGAATTTTATTTTCAACAACTGAGCAATTTTTGCCCTGCAGGTCATGGGCAAGCATCACAGGCAGTAAGACTGGGAAATGTGGTGTGCCCTAAGTGAGCCCTCAGAAGTAAGTTTGGGTCCCCTTAGCCGACTCCTCTTCCCTTGTCTACTTTATGAACTCATAGGCATCTCCTCCTATTCCCAAGTCCCATGTTGGGCCTCTAGGAAGCCTAGCTTTACTGTTTAGGTTTCAGAAAGAGACCTGAAAACCCCACATAGAACCCACATTGTAGATATTAGAAGAAACCAAGTTTCTCCACCAATCCTTCGTAGAGACTAGCTGGGGGACCAAAGGCAACATGCAGTTCATTATCTTGGGTTTTTTTTGTTGTTGTTGTTGGTTTTTGGTTTTTTAGTGATGGGAAACTTTTTTTTTAAGTAGAAAATTGTATTGTGAATCTTTTGAGATTCTTTGTTTGCATCATAACAACCTACAAAAAGTGAAGTTTCCAAGTTATTTCTTTTCTGCCCTCTCATCTCCCAAAGGCAAACCCCTGTATTAATAAAGCAGTGTTGGGCCCTGGGAGCTCCTCCTAGCCAAACCAGAATCACAAAACTAGAAGCAACTTTTGGCCCAATGATTACAGGCAAAGAGGATGCTGTTTCCTCTTCTCCAGTACAGGGCGAGTTTCCAAATTCAGTGCTGGAAAGTCTCATGGAGATCATCCCTCTTCTGATTTATTATGCCCCATGCCTGTGACTGGCCTCCCCCTCATCCCATGGTTAGTGATCACATTTTGTAAATCGGGGGTGAAGTGTATGATTGCTGCATTCAGGAGTGATGCTAGGCTAGCTTTGGATCATGGTTTCTAGCCAGCCTTCTGGGGCTCAGGGCCTGACAGTTAAAGCCCCACTGCTGCTGGTAGGGTGGCAGGGCAGTGTGGGAGCAGACGAATTGAGGGGATTCAAGACTGGATTTTACAAATGCTTCCTTATTTAAGGATTCTTTTTGTCATCTCTGAACATTTCTATGTGCACAGTAGTCTCCACCGACTTATTCTGACATCCAGTATGTTAGTACATGTCATTTCACTGCAAAGACTCCAGCGGGACACTCCCCTTGTAAAGCTTTCACTGACCAGTTCCCCCAAAGCTCAAGAGGCCGGATCTTTATAAATCGGGGCCTTTTCCGTCTCTTGGCTTTACACGGGTGGCTTTATCTAACAATTCTTCGAGAAAAACAAAACTCAACAGTTTTCTACTTGGGAGTAAGTACTGTAGCCAATTCAAAATAGCTTACTTTAATAAAAAAATTTTACCATTTTATAAAAATAAAGTTATTTGAGGACATGTTTAATTATGATGGAAATGGCTGTATTGTAACTAATATTTTGAGATAATTGTGATTTTGAGCTTAAATTATATATAAATACTTGTCATTTTTGTATGTGTTACAGATTGCTATATTAAAACAACTCACTGTACTTTTCAGTTGAACTCCATCTTGTAAATAAAGCTGAATGAAGAACTATTTACACTTTATTAACATAGATTGTGAATGTATTTAATGTTTTGGGGGGTTTTTTTTTGCAGTTAGAACATACTGAACTTGAGAACTGCTTCATTTTATGTACAAAAAGGTCCTTTAAAACTCAATTTTAAATAGACGGATTTGGTGATCTCACTGATCATGTTAGTTAATTTGCACACTCGAGTTGTATCCTTCCAGTTTGACTTTCTGTATTGACACTAAGTGGTGAGGGTGTACATTGTGACTATAATGCATTTTGAAGATGCTTTCTGTACATAAACAAAATACAGGGACTCAGACAATGCTGTGCAGCGTACAGCAGAGCCTTTTTTTGGCTTTGGTGTACTCAACTTTTTCAGTATTTAAAAAAAGTGTTTTGAATAACATAAAGTCTCTTTATTGTACAAATAATAAAATTTCACCTTATTGTAAAGTGTCTTTTGTTTAATGTAACAACAGATTTGTGAGTCGACAACAGGAGTGGTATCAACAGTCATGTTTCCCCTTAGTAAGATAAAAATTCTAACTTGTATCTGAAAAATGCATTACCCATAAAAAAAGATTTTCACCTTTGTTTTTTTTCTCCAAAAAAAAAAAGGTTCTGAAATCTACCCAAATGAAATTCTATTTCAAATGTGTCAAGAGCTGAATAGGTCATGAATCTTCTTTTTAAATTTAAGTTCCTTAAATCAAAACTCTTTTGCAAGAAGATATTCTGTATTAGTCCAATGTGGGTCTTAACTCTACCCACAAATTCAATGTCATAATGCTGTCTTTTAGACACAAAAAGCTGCAAAGCTGCATGTGTGCTGTCCCCAGGCTCTCTCAGCCAGTTTCTGAGGCAGCACAAGCACAATGGGAGATACTGTGTGTGCTGCCATCTCTTAGTATCTCCGAGTCTTTATCTAAGTCCCAGAACATCTAGAAGTGACCAAAATCTGAATGTTGATACACAGAAAGGCACCAAAGAGATTAGAGAAAACATCGGGCAGTTCAGATGTGACCAAACACTTTAATCTGCAGTGGGCACGATACAGCAACATGAACAGTAAGAGAGCTTAAGGAAATAACAAAAAGCCGAGCTGGGATCCCTTACAGCTCTTTCCTTATGGGCTATGCCGTATGTTTCTTCTCTAGTAAATACTTTAATCAAAATGAGTCACACACAACAGGAAAACATGGGTTCCAGCATCTAAAAAATAAACTCGACAAACAGAATTTTTTTAAAGAATCACACACAATAGGGGGCGGCTAGGTGGCGCAGTGAATAGAGCGCCGGCCCTGGAGTCAGAAGGACCTGAGTTTGGATTCGGCCTCAGACACTTAATCCACACAAACAAAAACCTAGCCGTGTAACCTTGGGCAAGTTACTTAACCCCAATTGCTTAAAAAAAAAAAAAGAATCACACACAATATCAAAGCGAATCTTCTCTTCAAGGTTTGTTGTTGTAGGAATCTCTGTCCACCAAGCCAGTGCTGATAGGTTTCACATCTAGAATCTCCAGTCTTCAGAGAGCTGCCGGGGCACTGAGAGTCAACTGACTTGCCTAGCACTGGCATCAGAACCAGGGCATTTCATACCCTTGAAACTTTATCTCACAAATTCTTAGTATTTTCAACAAATGTTGTTATAACTTTTCCCACAGAAGACAAGGAAAGATGACAAAGTACTTCCATATAAAGGTACACACACACACACACACACACACACACACACACACACACACACACTCTTATACACATACCTAATAAAGTAAATGTCAAAAAAAACCACACAAAACAAAACCCACCACTAATCTTTTACAAAAATGCTTTGTCATTATAAATCAGCTTTAAATGGGAATATTGCCTTTTTAAAATTTCAAAACTTTTAAGAATGAATGTATAAACACACAAGAAGACTACAATAATCACTATAGAGTTGTTATACATTATTTTCAATGTAAAAATCATATTTAGTGGTAATATGATTGCAAGAACATTTGTTTCATGCCCCAGATAAATCACAGCAATAATAACTGATACACTGTTTGAAGAAACCATCAGATGAATGATAGCAAATCAGCTCTCACACAAGACTTTGAATGTCCCCCAGCTCTTTGAAGCATGGAAATCCATTAGCTGGCCAAATATTACAAAATTTCAATTAAGTAGGAATTCGGTCTCTTAAATACTCCAGGACAGCATCTGTTCCTTTAGCTAAAATGGCTGCTCGAGGAATTCGAAATGGATTCCCCTCCAGCAGAAGGGTCCTGCAGAAAGGGGAGAAACCAGGGATTGTTTGCTTTCAATGAGATGGATTTCCCTCTCCAAAAGCTAAATCAAAGATGTTCAATATTCTTCTCTGCCCCTCCCCACAGACTGACATTCTGAAACCAGACAGCGGACCAAAATCGAACTTGCCTAGGCCTGTGCATGTCATAGGTGCTCTAATGACAGGCACAAACTCAAGACTAGGGCCAGTTCACCCCAACTCTGGAATGACAGGGGCCTAGTTCTCTCCAGCCACTTGTACTTAATACTCAGTTATGGCCTTGTTTGCTTCCCCTCCAACCCTCAGCGTTCCCATGCACCCCACCACTCCATATGCTTCCTGCTGCTGCTCCTCCTTACATTGTTAAAGATGGGCTGCACGAAGCTGCTCTCTATTAGGTTCCAGTTTTTCACTGATTTTCATAGTTTTTTCACAGTTCACTGATTTAGGACGGATACAGCAATCAAAAGCCATCTAAACCCTCATTCCCTTTTTAAGTGACATGCCCAAGGTCACACAGGCGGCAGAACCAGAATCACTGCTGCTGCCATCTTCTGGCCTATTTCTTTGCTGACAGAGCTAAGGGGCTCATGTCATGGTCCTCTGGCATTCCCCAAAATGAATGATCTGTGTCCTAGCTCAGACATATGTGTGTGCTTTGTGGAATGTCATCAAATATCTGGTCTTAAGTTTCCCAACCCAGAAACAAAGGATTAATCAAGTGATGCCCCAAACTGTCTATAACCATCTTGGGGTGTGGGAAGGGGGCAGAACAGACACCAATTTCAAGTCAGTACCATCAGGATACCAAGCAATAGTGCAGCCTCCAAAAAATGGGCCTCCTCTAGATATGAACTGATTCTGCCGAGAAGCAGTGCAGTGCCATTCAAACTGCTGCTTTGTGACAATGTGGGAGAGGCTACCGGAGGTGACCTGGAGAAGCTTGGGATCCGGCAGGTCTGAGAACCTCCTAAGTCCCCCCTGCCTCCCCCATGTGAATTATTATGGAGTTTCAAGCAAATTTCCAGAAAGTTTAAGCTCCCTTCCTATTCAAATGTAAGCCATGGATCATTCTCCTACATAGAGCTGCATTTGGAATCAGACAGCTGGATTCTGATACTTGCTGGGAAAGTGTCTTAACCACTTTCAGCCTCAGCTTCCTCAAAGGTAAAATGAGGAAGCTGGACCAAACAGCCTCCTATGCGCCCTCCCAGGTGTGAGAATGCAATCTTTTGATCCACATGTTAAGTAGTAAATGTTCGACTAATGAAGACCTGATGAGCAGCAAAGTAAGCCTATCTGAGCTGTGCAATGTAAAGCGAAGTTACTCTGGCACACGGTGAAAGATAAATACTGGGGACTAGCAAACCCCACACTGTGTAAGTTCAAAAATACTGCTTAGACAATCGTGCTGTTCAGGGGAAAGGGCTCGAGCCGTCTTGTGGGAGGGGTCCTGACTGATGGCCAGAGCTGATGAGGAGAATGAAGACAGCCTGAGGACCCCAATCCCCTGATTCTTTAATGACAGAGATGTCAGCTCATCAAGGCAATGGCACCAGAGCATACCTGACCAATCTCCTTTCCTTAGTCTAGTGAAAAGAAATATGGGGGAAAGAGATAAAAATGCTTCAAATGTAATACTGCAAATGACAGTGTCTCTCCACCTTAAATGGAAAACTACCCCATTACTATTTGGAAAAATTCCTCTAAGACCAAAATCTCTCCTAAGCCTTCCTCAAACAGAACATCAAGACCAATAACAGGAGCCCTTGAGAAAACACCAGTGTGCTACAGAAGTCTCCAAGCTGTCATTTGTTTTCAGTCCAGAATCAAACGTTTAGGATTGATTTCACTATTGACAACTTTGGTGGGTAAGTGAATGAAAACACTTGATTCCAACTCAAAACTGGAAAGGAGGAAGAAAAACGAGGATAAAAACAGCTAACATTTCTCTGGTGCTTTCTGTGTGCCCAGCACAGTACTAAGCACATACAGTGATCCTCACAACCACCCAGGAGGGAGGTGCTGCTACTATCCCCATTTCACAGATTGAGGAAACTGAGGCAAACAGGTGCGGCAACCTGCCCAGAGCCACACAGCTCCCGAGTGTCTGAAGCCAGCTCTGAACTTGGCACTCCCTGCCTGGGCCTGCTGTGATGGGCACTGTGGCACCCCCAGCTGCCCCAGAATTGAGATAAAATGGGATAATTTGGACCAAAGAAAGACCCAGTAAGTCTTATTTGGAAACTTTAGCCTTTTTTCTGGCCTATGAAAACATGAAGCAGGAAATAAGGCAGTGAGCTGGCCCCAGCTGAGCTGAGCTGAGCTGAGCTGCTCTGGAGGGGCTGGCCCCGGCTCCTCCTGCCAAGCCGACAGGGCCTGGATGCAGCGACTGCTCCTCTGGGTCAGGTTTCTTTCAAACTCACAGCTCCATTCTCAACTCTGGTTTTTTAAACCTTAATTAATGCCCCAATCCCTGAGAATAATATTGTATCTCTTTAAAAGAGAAAAAAGGCCATTGTTAGCCTACAGGCCCAAAGCTACCGGCAGAGCTCTGGCCCGGAATGCTGCCTGCACCTCCCCTCTGGCAGGAAGTCAGCCCCAAAGAAGCACACGATGATCTCCATCCAGAAATGCAGAGGCCACCAAAGGGCTGGTCTTACCTCAGACTCACACAGTTGCCCAGCTCAGGTGGGATGTGCAGGAGGTCATTGTTCTGCAGGTCCAAAGTGGCCAGCCTGTCCATCTGCTTTAGCTGCAGGGGGTCCACAGATCCCACCTGATTGTTACTGAGGAGGATGGTTTCCAGAGTCTGGAGCCGATACAAAACGCTGGGGAATGTTTTAAACCTGAGAAGAAACTCAATTGAAGTTGTTTCAGAGGCCAAAACACATTCTTAAACTGAACAAATGAAAAGGTAAGACACCATCTTTAAACATACCTTTTCTTTCAAAAGCTCTTTTATTTTTGTTTAATAAACAAACAAGTCTTCATTTTTCAGTACTGATTATGTGTTAGGAACAGTGGGAGGAGTCTGTCGCCCCCCCCCTCCAAGCTGCACTTGAGCAGATGGGGCTGTTTTTCCCTCCTGTTCCTGCCCACCCTCCTCTGGCTCCTGGGCCCAGCTCCAGTTGGACATCCACTTCATGAAGCGTTCCTAGATCCCAGAAATTCCTTCTTTCATTGCAAGGCAGACCTCTCATTGCCTATATGATTTCTTACATGGGAATGGACTGATAAGGCACCTAAAAGAGACCAATATCTAAAATAGTCTAAAACAGACTATTCACTAAACAGAGAGGCAAGGGAGAAAAAACAAGAAAGCTAAAAAAAAAAAAAAAAAAAAAAAAACCAAAACAGAAAAAACAAGCTGGAGACAGATCCCATGGGCCTAAAATGCCCGGCTAAATAACTGGGCCCATGGCCAGAACTGGCTGCTCATGGAAGACCTGGACCCCGAACCCATCCAGGATGAAGGCTGGCTGAATGAGCCAAGGGAAAGTGTGCAAGTTCTCAGGGCTCAGCACGATGGAGACAATCACTCAGGCACGTCTCTATGTGCACTGCTGTAGTTTCTGCACACGGAGTTCCTTATACTAATGAAACCACAGGTCTCAAAAAACAAAAAGAATGCTTTAAATAACTACTGATCAGAGAAATGCAAGTTAAAACAACTCTGACTTACCACCTCACACCTACTGGATTGGCTAATATGACCAAAAGGAAAATGACAAATTTAAGAGGGGATGTGGGAAAAACCAGAACACTAACGCACTGTTGGTGGAGTTGTGAACGGAGCCAACCATTCTAGAGAGCAGTCTGGAACTACAATCACAGGGCTATCAAATTGTCATACCCGATGACCCAGCAGTACTGCTCCTAGGTCTGTATCCCAAAGAGATCAAAAAAAGGGAAAAGCTTCAACCCACATGTACAAAAACATATTTATAGCAGCTCTTTGTGGTGGCCAAGAACTGGAAATTGAGGGGATGCCCATCAGCTGGGGAACGGCTGAACAAGCTGTGGTGTATGAATATAATGGAATACTATTGTCCTATAAGAAATGAGGAGCAGGAGGAGTCCAGAAAAGTCTGGAGGCTTATATGAACTGATGCCGAGTGAGGGAAGCAGAACCAGGACACTGCACACAGTAACAGGAACACTGTGTGATAACTGACTGTTAGATTTAGCTCTTCTCAGCATGCAGGAGCTAAGACAATCCCACGGGACTCATGATGGAAAATGTCGTCCACAGCCAGAGAAAGAACGATGGAGTCTGAATGAAGAGCGAAGCAGACTATTTTCTCCTTTTTTGGTTTGTTTTTTCTTTCTCATGATTTTCCCCTTTTGTTCTGATCCTTCTTCCACAACCTGACTAATGTGGAAATATGTTTAATATGATCATATGTGTATAACCTCTATTAGATTGTTTGCTGTCTTAGAGAGGAGGGAGAAAAAAATCTAAAACTCGAAATCTTGTAAAAGTGAAAATGCTGAAAACTATTTTTAGAAAATTAGAAAAATAATGCTATCGGGGTGGCTAGGTGGCAGAGTGAGTAGAGCGTTGGCCCTGGAGTCAGAAGGACCTGAGGTCGGATCTGGCCTCAGACACTCAACACACAAACAAAAGCCTAGCCATGTGACCTTGGGCAAGTTACTGAACCCCAACTGCCCTCCAAAAAAAAAAAAAAAGAAATAAAGAAAAAAGAAAAATAATACTATTAAGTGGGGAAAAAATTAAAAAAACAAAAAAGGGTATTTACAAGAGGAAGAGATTGGCAATAAGGAGAAGCTGATTACCCTGTGCCCCAGAAGATAATTACTGGGAATAAAAAAGGTACAGACTGATGGAGCTGGTGGTTGGTCTTTGTTCTCAAAGGTGCTGGGCTCTTCGACAGAAGCAGAACTAAAGTAGCTCAGAAGAAGCATGGGACTGAAAACTGAGAGGATCCAGCCCAGTGTTCACACGGACTGTTTGTGCCCGGCCTGTGGTCTGAGCAGCCACACTCACACACATTGTAACTCGACTCCAACACAGTGATGTTATTTTGTCCTCTTTGAGAGCTGAGGAGATCTATTTACTGGTCATATAATAGAGACCCAGAAAAAGGGAAAGATAAGAGACATGGTGACTGGGAACATGCAGAACTGCTGCAGGAGGTGGAGCCGGTTTGGGAAAATAAAAATTATTCCACACAATACTGAAAATATACACTAGCTCCAGACTGTGTTTAGCTAAAATAGGCACAGCTAAAGAGAGGAAGGAGAATGGGACCAAGATGGGCAGAACAGAGCAGGAAAGCAATCAGGAAAAAGTAAGAGAGAGAGTAAGACAGGCAGGGGACTCAGTGTGAAAGAACCCTGAGTGTGGAAGGCCAGCCACTTGGTTGCCTGGCCCTAGCCCCAGCCCTAGCCCTTGCAGAGAGGGTGATCTTCCCAATTACTTAGCACCTTGGACCTGTGGTCTGCTAAATTCTAAGCTGGCAGCTGCCCACCTCCTATTCCTGAACCTACTCTTCATTCTTTAGACTTCAGTAAGGGGCAGCCCCAGCACATCCCCAAAAACCAGGGCCCCAAGAGCATCTTCTGTAGATGATCTGAAGGATTATCCATCCTTCAGCCCTATGTCTACGGAGAGATGATAGACTGTGGTCAAAAATGGTCAGCAGATTTTTAAAAAGAGGTTTATAAAGAATATGAATCATGCTGAAATTTCTGAATCTCTCCTTTAAAATCTGAAGGAATTTGTACTTTCTGACCAGGTGAAAACAAGAAAACGAAAGGAAAACTAAATGTGTGCCTTTGAACATGAACTCAAAGAAATGCAATTCTGACTATAAGCTTTCAAACAGCACAATGAAACAGAAACAGAAACATTATTTTTAACTAGTGTGAAAAGCACTTAAAAAACTTGCCAAATATCAGTTACGGATATGGCATAAGTGAGGAAAAGGAAGAAGCATTTATAAAGCAGCTACTATGTGCCAGGATCTGTACTCAGTACTTTACAGATGTTACCTCAGGTAATTGAAAAAAATAAAACACTATTAAGTGGGAAAAACAAAACCAAAAAAAAGAGCATTTACAAGATTCTAAGAGGAAGAGACTGGCCACAAGGAGAAGCTGGCTATTCCATGCCCCAGATGATGATCACTAGGAATTAAAATCCTGCCAGGCAGGTGCTATGAAGACCCCTATTTTATGGCTGAGGAAACCGAGGCAGTAGATTCAATGACTTGCCCAAAGTCATACAGCTAATCGATGGCTGAGGCTGAGTGTGACATAGCGCCCCTAACTCCGGGCCAATACTCTGTGCACTGCAGTGTCCATGGCTATTTCTAAAGAGATGGGAGAGAACTGGACTTAGAACCAACAAGACCAGGGTTCAGGTGGTGGCCCTGATCCTTTCTGGTTGGGTGCCTCTGTCTCTCTGTTCTGCCTTCTGCAAAATGTGCCAACGTGTGTCCTCCATGCCCCACCATGAGGCTATGACAGACAGAGAGCTCTAAAGGGGGACACTTGCTGGGTCACCCCCAAGGATGCTCCCTCAAGTCTGTCTGAGCTGCTCACAGGTCAGAGGGAGAACAGACTGGAGTCTGCCCAAGGGGAGACAGAACCCTCTTCTGCTGACTGGCACTGGAGCCTGTAGCTGGTCAGTTGCTGGGATACTCACCTATTAAAGGAAAGATTGATAGTTTGCAGTTTCATCAAGGCTTCCATCTCTTCAGGCAAAGAGGCCAAAAAATTATTTCTGTAGGGAGAAAGATAGGGGAAAGGGAAGAGCAAGGGACAAAGAGAGTGGAGAGGAAGGGAAGGGGGAGGAGAAGAAAGGGAGAGGGAAGGAGAGAGATTTACTTAGTTTTATAGCTTTAACACAAAAATAATGCAAATAACTTGTCCATCCCTGATCTGATCTTGTCTCTGATCTGATCGGGCAGCTATTTCAAGAATGTTCCAAGCCCTCAGTTAGCTCCAACAGTAACCAACAGCAACACAAATGCTTCTTCAAGGACACTGTGACCAGACTTTGCCCAGAGGTAGCCGCCTCCCATACTCAGGCTCAGCCCCTTCCTTCTGAGGTCAGAGTTAATCAGGAAGTTCACTTTTGTGGGAGTCTGTCAATGTTCCTCACTCTACCTGCCCAGGACTTTAGGGAAAACAAGAGGGCCCAGGTCAGTCAGGGAAGGAGTCATACCTCAAGGTGGCAGGGACCATAAAATGGTACAGGAGCAGAGTGTGAAAGCTCTGGAAGAACATACCTGGGACACAGCGGGAAATGCTGATGGGTGTGAAAGCTGATTTTACTGTCAAACCTTCCAGTACATACAGTATCCCATTTATGTAGGAGTAATTCTTCCAAGCCAGTAGGTGTGGGGCCAGAGCCCAGCCCAATGGCTACTAGTGGGGATGGGGGAGAACTGCTTCCTACTCAGCCAACAAGAGCCATCAGTATAGAGGAACTTTCCATTACTTTTATTTAAAAACAGGCCCAAACCCTACAGGCCCTAGCCCTCAGCAGACACAGCCTGCATCTCAGATGACAGGGACATTGAGGATTAATGAAGGAAGGAATGCCCCTTCCACAGTCCAGAGTCCCTCCTTATCTTTCTCCTCCTGTCTCTTTAAAGCACAGCACAGAACACAGGCAAAACAAACTCAGAGAGAAGCACCCCAAAAGGAAGGGAACCCCTATGAGTTCTGCACCAAGCCATGGCCTCCTAAACCATCCTGAGCACACTCCAGCTGCGTTTACCACAAGCTTGGACTAAAAGCTGCCCAAAAACAACCACCACCAACGTGGGCCTTCACAGGACTGGGGCCTCTTTCATCAAGTGCAGAATTCTCCTGGGTGTCTGTGACTGCAGACAGTTTTCTCTCAGGGACACATCTGCACCAACAGGAAATGGGCATAACGTGGCTGCCTTCGATTCTCAGGTACTTTTAAAGATTTTTTTGAAGGGGGGAAAACAGGACAAATGGGGTTAAGTGACTTGCCTAAAGTCACACAGCTAAATGTCAAGTCTCTGAGGCCAGATCTCAGGTCCTCCTTTCTCCAGGGTGGGTGCTCTATTCATTGAGCCACCTAACTGACCCTTTCAGTTCTTTTAGTAAAAAGGTGAACCATCTGCAAGCTCAGCTCAGGTCTCAGCTCTCCTACTAGCAAAGCCTCCAATAAGTGCAACTATGGTCTAAAGTGGGGTGAGGAACCTGCAGCCTCCAAGCCACATGGGGCCCTCTAGGTCCTCAAGTGTAGCTAATTGGCTGAATCCAAAGCTCACACAACAAAATCCCTTAACAAAAGGATTTGCTCTGTAAAACTTGTACTTAACCAAAAGGCCACACCCAACAGCCTAGAAGGTCACACAGGGCTTGGAGGCTGCTGGTTCCCCACCCCTATAAAGCTAGTATAGCCACAATTCAAAGATCAGTTTCAGTATCAGGAAAACGTGAATGTGAAAGGAATGAAACCTCCCAGGGCAAGCATGACAAGGACCCTAACAGACAAACCTGAGGTCCAGATGGGCCAGTTTTTGAAGCACGCACAATTCTGCAGAAATACAGGACAGCTTGTTAAAGCTGAGATTTAGATCACACACAGCTGCCTGCAGTTCCACAATCCTGAAACCAAAGCACACACACCATTCAGCAATCTCAGAACTTGAATGCTGCCTGAATTTCACATAAGATCCATTTCAGCTAAGTGACTTTTATAGTAAGGGAAGCATCCTGGTCTCTGGCTCTCTCTAACCTTCACATCCAACATGGTACCAAGGTCTGCTGATTTCACCTCTACAACATGTCTCTGATATGCCCCTTCCATTCCTCCCACACCCACATCAGCCCCTGCAAGATTTCGAGTTTTAGATTTTTTTCTCCCTCCTAAGACAGAAAACAATCTAATAGAAATGCAGGAGTGTCAATTATGCTAACTAGGTGAGTAAGGGTGGGATCAGGGAGGAGTTAAGGAGTGGTCAGTGCTTAAAGGACCATACACTTTTAATATCAACTGTGCAGGTGTATTGCCCATGATTCACTGGGAAATAGCAAAAGGGGGGGGCTACCTGGAGGTGTGGTTTTAGGCCTGACACGTCACTAAAGTCAATCCTCCATCATGGCCACTAAGGAGTGCCCAGTTGGCCACCCATCAATGTCAAGCTTGACAAGATAGATGTTGGGAACCAAGGCCATCAGAGACACAGTATGGGTATAATTGGCTAAGGAGTTACCCTATAGATAGGGTACTGAAGAATTCATGGTGCAGCTGGCCACTCTAAGGGAGATAACATTTGCCTAAGCTAAAAATGTTTATAGATAGTTTAGTGAAGGATTCATAAGTAGCTTATTGTTTCAAGCAGAGATAAACAGTTCATGAGTTGTTGCTGGGCAGAGTGCTGGCAGGGGGAAGGGGCAGAGTTAATGCTTTGAGACTGGGGGGGGAAGTGTGACTTTACAGACTGCTTTTACAAATTGATTTTACAGAAACAGATCCCAAATCACCCCATTTACAAACTGATGTTACAGACTGATGTTACATAGATTGATATTACAAACATACACACATCCCAAGCACCCCATCAACTCCCTCTTGACTCCAGGAACAAATACAAAATGCTCTGTTTAGCATTCTAAGCCCTACACAACCCAGTGCCCTTCCAGCCTTTCCAGTCTTCTCATACCTTACTATCCACTACACATCCAGGGACACTGGCATCCTGGCTCTTTCATGAACAAGACACTTCATCTTGTAGCTCTGGAAGTTTTCTCTTGCTATCTCCATGCCTGGAATGCTCTTCCTCTTCTGCTCCAACTACCCGGCTTCCCTTAAGTCCCACCTTAAATCTCCCCCTCCTACAGGAAGCCTTCCCCAGTCCTCTTAATTCCAGGGCCTTCCCTCAGTTCATTATTCCCCTTTTATCCTTTTAGCTTGATCTGCATATATTTATTTGCATTTTTTTTCTCCATTAGATTGTAGGCTCCCTGAGGGCAGGGACTCATTTCTGCCTCCCTTTGCATCCTCAGAGGTGGGCACAGTCCCCAGGCACACAGCATGTACTTAAAAAGTTTACTGACTGACTGAGAGTCTGGTCAAGGACATAGCACCCAACATGGCATCCGCCCAAAGGCCCTCAGAAAACAGAAATGGGAGGCAACTAAAATTTACTTCAATTCTTCTCAAGGTCAGATCTCTCAACTTTTGGCTGACATTTGCAATCAGATGCCATACATGCCATTTTCTGGTACACAGCGATCTGAACGCTGAGTCATGTCTATCATCATCAATGACATTTTACTGAGCACTATAAGAGGGTGCAGAAAATTTTATTTATCTGGAAAATCTGGATATAAAGATGCAAGTTTCTAAGGGTGATCTATCCATCCCATACTGTTTGCAGCTTAAGATAACCTCTCCAGGATGGCAGTTATTTGAAATTTTACAAAACCAATGAAAATATTAATATTGTCCATGGATTAACACGGACTGACCATTACTTAATTCCTTCAACCTTTCTAACGTTGCATCTTAGAAAAGGGAGGCAAAATATTTAGTTAATAATTGTAATATACATTTTAAAAGTAAAATGTGTGAAAACTAAATAGCTTCTCTTGAGGACCCTTAAGTCTCATGAAAAGTACTTGTTACCATGTCTCTAAGTCACATTTGATAACAAAAAGTCAAATTCCACTTAAAAAAAGATTAAAGCAAGAACCAAAGTCAGTCAACAAGAGTTCATTGAACCCTACTTTTTGCCAGGCCCTGTGCTTAAGCTCAAAGAACATAAAGAAAGGCAAAAAGTCAATTCAGTGGAGATGATGAAGAATAATCATCCTGACACCCAGGTTCAGAATGTGTTCATACAACTCTGTGCATAAATTCAACAGAAATGGGCTAGGAGCCCAGGGCCTACCTTTTTGGTATTTCATTTAGATGATTCTTACTGAAGTTTACGGAAGTGATCGTGTTGCTTCCCACAGCATCAAATACTTCATCAGGAATCACAGCTGTCTGTTTCTCACTAAAAAGTAAAAAGCAGGATCATTTCAAATGGGCCTTTGTCAATTGCCAAGCCTCTCTTCGCCACAACTGTTCAGTCAGGATCAATAAACATTTGAGGACCAAGTCCCTACAAAGAGCTAACAGGATAGAGTGCTCATCCAGGGCAGTGTCTGTCCTTCTGGAGCTTACCAAGGAGAAGAGGAAGGGCACACATCCACAGATAACGAATACAAAAGCCTAGTACAGAGGGCAGTGAATCGGAGAACACAAGCAATGCTACCTGAGGTCACTCTGACAAGAAGTTCTGGGTGGGCTTTCTGGAAGAGGGGGCCTTCCAGCTGGGCTGGCCAAACTGGGTCAGAATCCAACAGTGGGTAAAAGGGGGGTCCAAGAAGAGGGACCACTGGCTCATATCGTCCCCTTTCCCCTTCTTCACCCTGGGGCAGAATCCCCGAACTCCAGCTTCCTCCGAAGCACAGCTCAGGCAGGCACCTGCCTCCAGCCACCCACTATAGGGGTCTCTCTCTCTCTCTCTCTCAAAGCTACTGTGTTACTCTGTGTACTCCTTCAGCTTTACTCACTTCCAGACAGGCTGTGCACCCAAAACAGAAAGCAAGCTCTTAGAAAAGACTGTTTGCTTTTGTCTTTATACCCCCAACACCTAGTGTCTTTCATAAAGAAAATACTTAAAGCTTGTTGTAGTAATAATTACACATTTATTGAGTATCCATTGCTTACAAAGAATGCTATTCTAGCAGATCCTAAGTGGGAGAATGGCACATACCCACATGATCACAACACACGACGTGTGACGTCAGAGGGCAAAGGTCCTGACCAAGGGGGATTAGAAAAGGGAAGCACTATGGAAGGATCCACTACAGGCCGCTGGGCTCTCACATGTTTTAACAGGCTGGAAAGGCTAAGGCCACCTGGCAGACTTTGTCTGCTGTCCAGGCTAAGTCTGGAGACACTCGTCACCAGCTTGGCTGCAGGCTCAACTCCTGGCCACAACAACTCTCAAAATCCAATGTAGGGAGCTCGGACTGTAACCTGTGGGTCAGAGAAAAAGCAGGGCATTGTTGGAGAAGCATGGAAATCAAGTCCACAAATTTCTGTCTGTTGATGCGCATCCTTGGCTCCGCCCTCCTTTCTGACATCTTTGTCATAAGAATAGTATTTGTTTGGATACTAGTGGGAATTGTGAGGTTACTCTGAGGGCTCCCTTCTCTATGCTCAGGTCACAGCCCCTCCAGAGCTCACTAAGTTGGTTTTTGAGAATTATTGTAGCCACAATGAAAGAAATAGTGCTTAAAAAGCTGTGCATTGGGGCAGCTAGGTGGCACAATGAATAGAGCACTGGCCCTGGAGTCAGGAGGACCTGAGTTCAAAACCGGCCTCAGACACAACACAAAAACTACCCATCTGACCTTGGGCAAGTCACTAAACCCCAATTATCCTAAAAAAAAAAAAAAAAAAGTTGTGGGTATAAAGGGATAGAAATGGGTGGGGTAAAAACAGAATCAGGCTGTAAGCTCCTTGAGAGCAGGGACTGTCTTCTGCCTCTTTCTGTGGCCCGTGCGCTCACACAGTGCCTGGAACACAGTCGGTGCTTCATACTTTCTGAGTGAGTCATGAATAAACCCATAGTTGCTATGCCTTCTACCTATGTTCTAGGGTTCCATTCCCCATTTTACTGATAGGAAAACTCAAGATCACTTTAGCTTGAGGTGATTCAAAACCTTATGAACCAAGCTAAACCCATGAAAGACTTAGTTACAAATGTGTATGCACACACACACACACACACACACTCTAGATATACATATATGTGAAACACACATAAATGTCACACACACACTCTCTAGATATACATATATGTGAAACACATAAATATCACACACACACACACACACTCTAGATATACATATATGTGAAACACACATAAATGTCACACACACACTCTCTAGATATACATATATGTGAAACACATAAATATCACACACACACACACACACGATTTACACGATTTATAATTCACAAAGGAAGCTCTCTTTGGTCTTCGAGGTAGGATTGATCTTCTACTCAGGGTCCTCCTTTCCTGAGGGCTAAGTCACTAAGGAAGTAACAATTTTTGGCTCAGAAGGGCTGTTCAGTGAGTACAGAATCAGAAGGAAATTCAGAGGCTTTTCTCCAGAGGCCCTGCCATCAAGCCTGGAGAGCACCCCAATAGACAGAGCTAGAAGAAACCTCAAGGGGCATCCAGTGCCACAGCCGAGTTTTACAGCTGAGGAGCCTGGGGCCCAGGAAGGCTGGCTGAATGGCCAAAGCTGTACCAGTTACAAGGCATCGGGGGTGGAATCTGAAATCAGGCCTTCTGGTTCTAAAGGCTAACTTTTTCCTCTGAAAACAGGAATTGATATAGATTGATATAGATCGCTCTTTTCTAATATTTGTGTCAAAAGACTTGGCAGGAATTGTTTGGAAGAAAATGGTCACAATGGCGAAGGGCCTCAAGATCATGCCATCCAAGAAAAGGCCAAAGAATGCGTGGCCCCAAACAGAGCAGACTCTGAGAGGGGACATGAGACTTGTCTTCCAAGCTCCTGACTAATGAGGAACAGCCCAATGGAAGTCGGCTGCCTGGGGATGCTGTGGCCTCACCCTCACTGGACACCTTCAGCTACAAGCTGCAGAAACCCCCAACTGCCATTCTTGGGCAAGTCTCAGTTGGACCCCTTCCAATTATGAAATGCTGTGATATAGGAAAAAGCAACTTCTAAATCAATAGCGAACCTTAGTATTTCAGCTCAGGTGCTTCATGGTGATACCCCTAAAAGAAAGCACTGGACTATCATGTATATTATTTCCTCAAGTCATACTCTAGGATTGGTTATTCCTAAAAAGGAATCTTATAAACAACAAATTTTATTCAAAGAATACAGATTCACAAGACCTAAGATTCAGAAGTGGAAGAGGTGTCCAAAGGCAGCCCTTCCACACTGACAAAGGAGGAGACTGGCTCTGAGAGCTGAAGGGCACACCCCTTCAGGTGGATCTGAATCCAGTTCCTGTGTCAGAAGCCAGGGGCTTTGCCACTGTGCCACCTGGGCTCTTCTTAACAGATTTCTTTTTTTTTTTCTATCATACAACAAATTAAGAAAAAATAAATTTGGGAATGTTTCCCAGCTCCTTAATGGAACAGGGAGGGCAATGGTAAATCCCAGAACATGTCTCTTTTCTGACCTGAGTGTTCTGATCTTTGACTCAATTATCTCTTGGAATCTCTCCTAGGGGGCCTATAAGCTCTGTCCTTCACTCTACATAACACCTGAAAGAGCCCTTTCAATCTTTGGAAGCAACCATAACACAACTGTTCCGATGTTTACCTGTAGTCTAACAGCTTCAATGTTGTGATGGTGTGTGTGTTGACTCTGGCCTGACTTGGCAGGGTCATGGCTGTGTCAATAGGCGGGTCATTTTGGTTTCCTGTAACACCTGGGAAGAAAAAAACATTAGAGAGGCACACAAATAGAGATGAATTAACTAAACAGCTTAAACACATTACTACTGACATATAAAACCAGGGCACAATACAGTCGGCCCTGCAAATATCTTTCTATTTACATGTTTCCTCAGAATGCCTGAGAAATACCTGAGAACGGAATCCAATGGCTGGCCCCAAAAGCAGCTAAAAGGAAACATGGCTCCAATATCCCACAATAATGTTCTTTAAGAAGATCTATGGGGGTGGCTAGGTGGCGCAGTGAATAGAGTGCTGGCCCTGGAGTCAGAAGGACCTGAGTTCGGAGCCGGCCTCCAACACTTAATCCACACCAACAAAAACCTAGCCGTGTAACCTTGGGCAAGTTACTTAACCCCAATTGCCCTAAAGGGGCGGCTAGGTGGCGCAGTGAGTAAGAGCGCCGGCCTCGGAGTTGGGATGACCCGAGATCAGATCCAGCCTCAGAAAATGAGCACCCACGCATAAATAATGACTAGCCGTGTAACCTTGAGCAAGTTACCTAACCCCAATTGCTTTAAAAAAAAAAAAAGATCTATGAGAAAAATCTATAAGGAATCATCAGATTCCTAGAAGAAATAATGGTAACCAGGCCCCCCTCATAAACAAAATAACATGGAACATTCTAAAGAAACTGCTGATCAAAGATACATGGTCCTCTCACACAGTCATGGTGTCTGAGCTTAGCTGTTGGCACTGACTGCAGACACATATTACCTCTGTCCAGTGACTGACAGACGACTGGGGGGAAATGAATCATGGTGATCTCAAGAGTCTCACTATCAATAAAACTAGGAAACAAGAGCTGGAATTCAGCTAAAGGACAGCTCCCAGCCTCTGTTGGCAGAGCTGACTATACAGTGTGTACAAAGGCAACAAAAAGCATTCCAGGGCACAGTGTTCAAAATAAGTCCTTCCAGAAACACCATCGCAAGGATTCGTGGTAGAGAAAAAAGAATCTGAAATGTGTTTTTAAGAGACCAAGAAACTTCCAAAAAGCATCTGAACATGGAGGGGATTTCAGTGCAGAGGTGGGCATGAGGGAGGGCAGGCAGCAAAAAGGATGGTGGAAGAGCTGACTCAGTGATAAAGGAGGGAGTCTAAAGGCCTGGAAGACACAGAAACTGTCCACATGTACTTTGAGAGAACTGGAAATCCTGCCCACCCATGTTCTTAACTAAGCCTGTTTATGGAGAAGGACCTCTTTCAATGCAGTGAGCACCTTCTCTGCAAGTGACAGGCTTGGGGCAGCCTGGGATAGTGAGAGGGACTTCATCAGGGAGGTACCAGAACCTGGGTTTTCCTAGTTTTCTACCCATTTGTTCTACTACCACTGGTTATAAGCAGAAAGTAAATGAGCAGCCTCTTTCTGGGCATTAATGTTGTGTCTGTCAGTGGGGTCCAGAGAGCGCATAGAGAACAGGAATAGCATCTGAACACACATAGTTTAAATGACTGGGGAATCCTTATATTTGTCTTGGGAACCAAAGGTCACTGGGGGGCCCAGAGCTTTTATGAATTTTACTAAGAATATGTAATTGTTTAAGCTCTTTAACTCTACACAGAACCCACAGCGACTCAGAGAAAAAAGAACCGGCCCTGAGCCAAAACTAAGAACGTAACTTTTAATCTGCAGCATTCTCGATCAAAATGAACACAGATGCCTGAGGTTAGGCAAGCTCTGCACCTTCTGACAAGAGGATCCAGTGAAAGCCCAGGGACAGAGCCCAGTGTGCTTTAGGACATTAATTTCTGCCCATTCCACTGGCCAATTAATTCCACTGCCCTTTCCACAGGCCAAACTCTGCCCTCCAGAGCAACAACTGCTAGCTACTTGTCCAAACTCCTCCCTTCCAAGGTCCCTGTCCCACTTCAACAGGTCTGCTCAGTAACATCAACAAAGCATTCCTCCTCAGCTGGCAGTACCTGACTCCCACAGCCCACAAATCAAGCCAAGGAAAAAAACAAACAAGAAGCTGACTTGCACATCTTGTGAGGCCTGCCGGGCAGGGTGCACCCTCATAGGATTTCTTCTGTACTTTCTTACAACCAGTCAAAGACAACTGATGAGATTCATGGATTCTGGCCCTAGAAAGGAAAAAAAGAGCCCAATCAGGGCCCAAGAGGCCTCTGGGGCTTGTGGTTCTCTCTTCCATTCTGGATTGTACCGGATGATGCTCTATCAGGCCTGCACTATGGAGTCCAGTCTCTACTCCAGCCACCATCTTTCCTGATTTCCTGAGTCTTAGCCCCTAGCAATGATCATATCACAGGCTCTAAACCACTAAGGAGGCAGGGGTTTGGAAGAAAAAACTGCCAAGAGGAAACACTAAGAAGCCTCTTCAGGGGGACCAATTTTCGGTCTTTATTTCATTGTTTCTAGCAACAGCCCATTTCCTCCTGTAATGTATCAGGCAGCTCTGTACTTCCTCCCCAGCTACCTCCCTTTGGGAATTCCCAAATACGGAGATGCACCTCAGTCTACCAAGAGGGATGAAAGGAACCATCCCAGAGCTGATGTCTTCCAGGGCAGCAGCCACACAAGGCTGATGACACCAGGCTAGATATGGGCAAGGATGGGAATGGGGAAAGAAGCAGCTAGCCACTGAGGTAAACACACACTTCCGTTACTCATCCTTGTAAAAACCAGCTTGTGAAGACGTGTGACAGTTTTCTTCTTGTGGCTGCTATTTTTATGGCACTATCCAGTTAATCTTCTGTTGATCTGATGAAGTAGGGGGACCTGAGTCTAGGTTAACCTCTTACTCTGCCTTTGTTATCATCAGAAAAAACACTCCTTGTCAAGGACTAGGGCAAAGCCTGGAAACCTGACAAGATTTCTTTAGCTTGAAAGCAAGAGGAAGAAAAAGTCATCTGACCCTTCTTAAGAAGGGGCCAAAAAACATGTCAGTTTTACTCACACAAAGATTAGTTAGGAGAAATACTAGCTGCCAGAAGAAGGAATTGGAAGCCAGAGGCAATATTCAGGTCAAAAGGAAAAGGATCAGAGCATGAGAGAAAAAGCTGAAAAGATGTGGTCTGAGTGAGGCTGCAAGTTATGTAACTGGATGAAACAGAAGCATCTAAATTCCAGGGTTCCAAACAAGTGCAGCATGGCCACCTTTGTGTTAAGAGCTACAGATACAAAAAAAAAAAAACAACAACAATTTAAAAAAGGAAAACAGTCCCTGTTTGTTTTTTTTTTTAATTTTTTTTTTTTAAAAGCAATTGGGGTTAAGTAACTTGCTCAAGGTTACACGGCTAGTCATTATTTATGTGTGGGTGCTCATTTTCTGAGGCCGGATTTGATCTCGGGTCATCCCAACTCCGAGGCCGGCACTCTTACTCACTGCGCCGCCTAGCCGCCCCTTTAGGGCAATTGGGGTTAAGTAACTTGCCCAAGGTCACACGGCTAGGTTTTTATTTGTGTGGGTTAAGTGTCTGAGGCCGGATCCGAACTCAGGTCCTTCTGACTCCAGGACCGGCGCTCTATTCACTGCGCCACCTAGCCGCCCCAACAGTCCCTGTTTTTAAGGAATTTGTATTTTAATGGAGAAGAAAACATGAAGTGGAGACAGACACAACCAAGACACATCCAAAGTGGATGGAAGGCTGAGGGGTGAACATCTTGATGGAAACCTGAGACTGTAAAAGGCAAAGTGCAGGAGGGAGAAGATTCCAGGAATGGGGAGTCATGGCAAAGGCACTGAGATAAAAGATGAAGGGTTGTGGTGTGGGGTGTGTGTGTCTGTGTGTAAGGAACAGCAAGATGGCCAGTATGACTGGACCATAAAAGTATGGAGAGGGCTGATTTAGATTTTAAGAACACTCGAATGGTAGGAAAACCCAGGCTGTGAAGAGTTTTAAATGCCATAATTTATGGGGTAGCAAGGAGCCAAGGGAGGGCCATTGTAGCTATGTGGGGCAGTGAATCTGAACCACCCAAGTTCAAAGCCAGCCTCAGACACATCCTAACTAGCTATGTGACCATGTCTGCCTCAGTCTCCTCATGGGTAAAACAGGGATCATAATAGCATCTTCCTCCAAAGGCTGCTGGGGGGACTAAGTGAGATGAGAATTGTAAAGCACTTAGCACAGTGCCTTGCACATAGGAAGCATTACACAAACGCTGTTGGTGTTATCATAGGGAGAATATAGTCAGACCTGACGCATTAGGAAAATCACGCTGGTAGTTGGGTAGAGAATAGATTAGTGGGAGGAGATATCTGAGACAGGCAGTTAGAAAGCCACGGCAGGACACCAGGTAAAAAGTGATGAGAGACTGAGTGAGTGAGCTGGCTGTGTGAGCAGAGAGAAGACACCTGAGAGATGGTCGGGAGAGAGCAATGACAGGATTTAAGAAATGAATGGACATGGGGGGAGAGCAGGGTGAGCAGTGAAAGGTGACTTAGAAGCACACCTGCGGGTCTGGGAACACTGGTGTTTCTGAGTAAAACAGAAGAGTTTGGAATAAAAAAGGATGGGGGTGAGGGAAAAAATAGAAGGCAATATGAAATATCTCATGGGAAAGACTACTGACCTGGAAAATAGATCCAGGAGAGATAATTTAAAAATTATTGGACCACCTGAAAGCCATGATCAAAAAAAGAACCTAGAAATCATCCTTCAAGAAATTCTCAAGGAAAATTGCCCTGATGTTTTAGAACCAGAGGGCAAAATAGAGGTTGAAAGAATCCACTGATCACTTCCTGGAAAAGATCCCAAAAAGAAAACTCCTAGCAGTTTTTACACTGAGGGATTGATGGGCTTGGAATATGATATTCAGGAGGTCAAAGGAGCTGGGATTAAAACCAAGAATCACCTACCCAGCAAAACTGAGTATCATGTTTCAGGGGAAAATATGGTTATTCAGTGGAATACAGGATTTTCAAGCATTCTTGATGAAAAAACCAGGGTTGAATAGAAAATTTGACATTCAGATACAAGAAGCAAGAGAAGCATGAGAAGATAAACAGGGAAAAGAAATCATAAGGAACTTATCAAAGTTGAACTATTTACAACCCTACATGGAAAAAAGATAATTGTAACTTATGAAACTTTTCTCAGTATGAGAATAGTTGAAGGGAATAGAAATGTGTGTATGTGTGTGTGTGTGTGTCTCTCTCTCACACACACACACACACACACACACACACACGTCTATATAAGAGGGTATATGGGCGTATGAATATATATATGAGTGTGTGTATATACATGTACAGGTATACATAGAGGGCACAGGACCAATTGAATAGGAAGGGATGATACTTAAAAGGTGAAATTAAGAGGTGAGAGAGGAATATAATGAGAGGAGATGGGGAGAGACAGAATGGGGTAAACTATCTCATATAGAAGAGGCAAGGGAAAATGGTCACAATGGAGGGGAAGAACAGGAAGGCAAAAGGGAATGGGAATGGGTCAACCTTATTCTCACTGAATTTGGCTTAGGGAAGGAATGACATACACACTAAACAGGGTATGTCACCTTACAGGAGAGTAGGGGGAAAGGGGATGAGAGGGGGGATGATGGAAGGGAGGGCAGGCTGAGAGGGATGGAAGTTGGAAAGGGACAGGATCAAAGTAGAGAATAGATCAAGTGGGAGATGGGATAGGAGGGAGGGAAATATAGTCAGTCTTTTACAATATATCCACTATGGAAATGTTTTGCATAGCTACACATGTACAACCTACATTGAATTGCTTATCTTCCCAGTAAGGGTGGGTGACAAGGGAAGAAGGGAATGAATCTGGAATTCAAAGCTATAAAATCAAAAGTTTAGATACATACATATATATTATTATTATTAATATTATTTTACATGTAACTGGGAAATAAGATATATAGGCGCTGGGGCATAGAGATCCACCATGCCCTACTGGAAAGTCACAGGGGTTATGAGAGAAAATACTGGAGAGAGTAGATTGGAGGAGGGGATATTTTGGGGTAGTGGGTAGGGGGACAAATGGGGAGAAAATCTGTAACTCAAAATCTTGCAAAAATGAATGATGTAAACTAGAAGTTAATAAAGCATTTGATTAAAAAAAAAGAAGAGGGTTCAGCTCAAAGTCTTGGAGTATGCACAACACACATAAAGAGCCAGCAAAGGAGAGGAGAGACTTTCCAGGAGAAGGAGGGGAATGACAAAGGCAAAGCTGCGGGACCGGGAAACAGCCACAAGACCTGGCACTCAGGAGATCGTTAGGCCTGCAGCCCTTGGCCCACAGGGCTTTTTTGGAGTTTAGATGAGGTGGAAAGATATAGAATGTCAGCTGGTAGTAGATAGACAGCAGCATCCAGTGAGAACACTACCTGGGTTTCTATTACTGACCATTCACCCCAAGTATTTGAGGGAGGATGATATAATGGAATCAGCTGAGTTTAGAGTCAGAGGACCTAGGTTCAAACCCAAGTGTGTCCCTTACTAGCTCCATGACTCTGGACAAGGATTCCATTTCTCCTGCAGTCCTCAATTTCCTCATCTATAAAATGAGGGGGCTAGGGGCAGCTAGGTGGCACAGTGAATAGAACATTGGCCCTGGAGTCAGGAGGTCCTAAGTTCAAATCCGGCCTCAGACACTCAACACACTTACTAGCTGTGTGATCTAGGGCAAGTCACTTAACCCAATTGTCCTGTCTTCCCCCCGCCTCCAAAATAAATAAAATGAAATAAAATAAAATAAAATAGAATAAGGGGGTTGCATTAGATGACCTCAGAAGTCTCATAAGGTTTTTCTCCACTTACAGCCCAGCCCCTAGAAGATCAGTCAGTCTCTGAAGGACATTGTTGAGACAGTCCTAGTCCTCAAGGAAATCTAACACTTCTACCTTGGGAAGGACCCCAACCAACTAGGAAACCTTACTCCTGTTTGGAGTACAAACAGAGGAAATGAACCCTGTTCTTGGAACTCTCTATCCGAATTTAGGGTGACCCAGTCCATGAAGGAGAAAACCACCCGGAGAGGTCTGGAGATAGCCAGTCCAGCATGCTGGAGGTGGCTGAGTCTCATGATCAAGGCATGTTCTGAGCAGGAAGAGCTGAAGACTCCTAGCCTACCTCCTCATTAAATGTCCACCAAACATCAGGGCTGATTTCCACTTGTCAGAGGCACTTTCTTTTATAAAGATATTTAAAGCATTTAGTATCTCCACTGGGGGTCTTTGGTTTTCTGAGAGAAATCACTAATCATCAACTTATTATTAGCCAGCCTAATTAAAAAACTGATTATTAATTACTCAGAAATTCTGTCTCTTGGGTTTTTCATTCACCATAGCAGGAATCTTAATTCTTTTAAGGCAAGTTTGCTTAACATATTGCTGGTGGGAGTTGAATTTTTTCTAATGGAATAAGTTCCTTTTGATTGTTATGTAATCTTATTTCAGTGGGGAAGTTTCAGATTCATTAAATTAAGAAGCCAAAATCATCTAGTAAATCATAGTCAGGCATACTCACTGGAAGGGATCACTTCAGCTAAGTAACTTCTATCAGTCTCAAGTTGAGGATTATAAGCCAATATAGTAAGTTTAAATTATATAAATCAATCAGGAAATTTAAATTATATAAATCAGTTAAGATTTAGCTAAATCCTAAACAAAATTAAATGTTTCAAAATAATGTTGTAAGCAAGAAAAAAATTAGCAATATCTTACAATCTCTAATATTTCTTTAGGTTAGTGACATTTATCTCTATAATGCAAATATGTATGCAATGAACTAAAGAAGGTTTTTCTGAATACAAAATATTTTTGTAGAATGAGAAAACCAGTTGTATTTATAAGGCTGACAAATAATAGAAGCACAAAATCAAATATATTTAGAATTAGAATGAACCATAGAGATCACAAGATCAAAAGTTCAACCTTCATTATATGGATGGGAAAAATGTACCAGTTAACAGGAAAAAACTAATCAGTACAATAAATTAAAATTTGAAATGTTCTATCTATTGAGGAAAAATATGTTCATCTCCATAGATTTTTTAGAATAACTGGAAACCAAATAAATTAATGTTACCAACATGTTTAAAGTATGACAGGTTTGTAGGATGACAGGTACTCTTGATTCACTGTACGTCAGTGAAGTTCTGTACAGAAACCAGGAATATAAATTAAACTTTATCAAAATTAATGAGCTTTCTTGAAGATAACAAGATTTCTCTTCGACTGTTCAAAGTTAAAGTACTTTTTGATGAGAATCTTTGGGAGGTTTAGCATAGATGGAAAATATGTGGTTTATTTTTGAAGCCCAAGGCAAGTATCTTTTAATTATCAAAATTTCCAGGATAAATTTAATATGGTTAGCACCTTCACATGTTTAACTTATTTAGTATACTGAAAGCATACCATAAAAGAAAAATGTTCACTCAACGTGAAGATTAAAACTTTTGTTTCCACAGAAATTATGTAATATACGACTTACAAAATCTAGGGATCCATACATACCAGAAAGTCTTTAGACCTGCAGCAAATGCAGAAAAATAAACTGATTGTAGAAGAAAGCTGTGGGGGATGTTGATTAAATGATTTCACTTATCAGGATAATCAGCATACATAAGAGAATTTCTCTGCCTTATGGCTATCAAGGAGAAGACATTTGAACAGTAACACTATCAACATAGCTTAGTCCTAGATTATCTTCTAGCAGAAAAAGAGGGAAATTGAGAGATATAATGGAGAAATTTGTTTCCATAAATTCAGAATAACAATCAGCAGAATGGGAGACAAAATGAAGGAGTTATGTCTCACACAGAAGATCCAGCAAAGCAAGGATCCAAGTGGTTTTATCTTGTTTTGAGGTTAGAAGTCAGTTAAGTAGAGTAAAAGTTAAATCTTGCTTGGAAGGCTCATACCTAATAAGCTTATGAATACTAACTTCTCCTCCTCTGGGAGGACTGAATTTTAATGATCATAAAATGCATGTTGCAGGAGGGGAACACGTCAAAGGGAACTGCCTAGTAGGTGTATCAGAAAGTTGTACACCCAATATTACACAGCCAATAGGAAGACAAGGAAGGGATCTGGGGGTCGGGCATAGGTTTTTAAGGTTTACTTTTGTTTCTGGAGGGTGTCTATTTTACAAGACGTGAGACAAGAGCCACGAGCCACTGGGTCTCATCATAAATTTATTTCTTTTACCTCACCCCCTCCCAAGCCTGAATGAGTTACTTCTCACACTCAATAATTATCACAGTCTTCAATTTTTACCAATCCAGTTCTCTAACTTCAACACAGTAAAGATGCTAGGACAAAGTGGGAGTAGGGAGATGGTGATAAAAAAATCAAGTCTCTAGCAGATTAAAGATTATATTAGTAAAGTTCCACAGTGGCTGATGCTTTAAGTAATCCTAGGGGAAAAAAGGACTTGAGAGCTGAAAACACTAGCAAAGAGATGTAAAAGGGAATTATCACCACTCCTCTGATGCATTAATACACATTTTCACCAAATCTGGCTAAGGTAAATCTTTACAAGGGAAACTAAAGTGAAGGACCTCCTCCCAACATAACAAGGTCGACTTCACTTTGTAATATCTAGTATTAAATTACTATGTAAATTTGGAATATGTATATATATATATATGTATAAGTAATCAATAATGATACTTCATGGAAGTATAAATAACTACACCAAAGGAAAAGAAGGGGCCAAAACTCTGACCATCCCAAGAGCACAGTCTGTGTGGCACAGGCCTGCCAGGCATAGGCAAAAGTCCCATTATGTGAAGAAAATAAGGAATAAGATGAATCTATAAACTGAAATTTGAAAAAGTTCTGTCAATCGATGAGGATGACAGCTAAGAGATGCCAGAGTTAGTAGAAATACACGATGCTATAGCCTATGAAGAGAACATTCATACAGGGAGAGCATCACTTCTTAAGGAGGAGGCACGCTCCTACTTCAATGCCTCATACCATGGAGCTAAATGCCTCTTCTTCATGGAAAGTTTTCACCATTTTCTTTTAGGTGATTGTTCTGTGACAATGAATTTCTAATTTTATGATGGAAGTCAATCAAATATTAAAATTTCCCCCTAGCTGCTCTCCTGGATTTCATGAGCTCTAGAAATTCACCATTTGGTAAGATCACATCAACACTGAAACTCCTATTTCTCAGCATCTCTGTTCCTGGGGCCCCCTCCCTCCCTCTGATTGGAGAAGGTAGAAGGTAGACATCTAGAAATTCCTCCCTGACTCTCCAACTGAGGAGGACACTCAGGGAATTCATCTCATCCTGTCCCCCCTGGCTGCTGCCCTGGACTTCATGATCTCCAGAAACTCACCATTCAATGTGAATTCAAAGATAAATTCAACTCTAACTCCCATCTGTTCAGATCTTTTCCCATCCTGCCTGCAGGCCTTTATCATGCTTTGATGTGTCTGGCACCCTTCTCTCCATCCCTCCCAGCCTCCTTTTCAGTTTATGTGTTATCTCCCCCAAGAGACTGGAAGCTCCCTGAGGGCACGGACTGCCTTCAGCCTTTCTTTGTATCCCAGCACTTAGCATGGTATGTGAAACATACTTACTGATATTATGACCATGTCAAGGGAAGCAGTTTTAGATAATTATTGCTGAAATACTTCTATTCATAGAAAAAGAATGAGGACATAATGAGAAAACAGAATGGAGGAAAAAAGAGAAGCAAGAAACTAATAAAACAGGGAAGACAACATGGAGAGAAAGAAACTAAAGGAGTGAGCTGTGGACAGTATCTATTGCTTTTGTCCTTAGAAATGAGAACAGAGGGCGGCTAGGTGGTGCAGTGAATAGAATGCCAGCCCTGGAGTCAGAAGGACCTGAGTTCAAATCCAGCCTCAGACACTTGACACAAAAATAACTAGCCATATGACCTTGGGCAAGTCACTTAACCCCAACTGCCCTGCTTCCCCCCGCCCCCCAAAAAAGAGAACAGAATCACAGATTCTCAAAGCCTAAAACAGCCTCAGAGGTAAACATAGTCCACTGCCCTACCTGAACATAAATCCTCCCAAGGATCTACATCCGAGGAACCGAGGAATACTGATTCCCAACAAATGACCCAGCTAGTGTCTGCTGGGAGACTCCCAAGACTGGGACCCTCACCAGCCTGAGACTCCTGCCATTCTTCATTAGGTATGATGAAGCTCCTTGTGACTTCAACTCATTGTCCTACCTCTGCCTTCTCAAGTCACATAAAACATGACTCTTCAAATATCTGAAAACTGCAGTCACGCTCCCCCTAATTCTCTTCTGCTCAACACATCCAATGCCTTCACATGGCATGGTTTGCAAGCCCCTTAACCACCCTGGTTGCCTTTTGCTTGCAGTAGTCCAGCTGGTCAATATTCCCTCTGAAATGGGATGTGAAAAACTGGACACTGATCTCCAGAAGTTTCTAGTCTGGGAAAAGTAAAGGGGAAATACTCTCCAGCTGCAGGTGAATGAGTCTTTTCTCACTGCCCCATGACCCCATTTACTCATAGTGAGCTTACAGTCTATCAAATCCTTGGGATGTCTCCACTTCCAACATTCCCCTGATCTCACACCTCGGAGCCACTGGATTGTTGAACCAGGTGTAGGACTTAACATTTGTCTCTATCAAACTCTAGTAGTTTCCACTTACCATTCCAGACTGCTGAGATATTACCAGACTACAACTCTGTTATCTAACATTTAACTATTTCTACCAGCTTCACATCACTTACAAATTTGGTGACCTCTCATCAATGTCTTCACTGAAGTAGCTGATAAAAACATTGACCAGAAGAGGGCCACAGAGAGCTGAGATGTGAGGAAAAAGCATCCATGGTTAAATGACAGAGTACAGAAAGGGGAGTTAAAATGTAATACAGTGTAAATGTAGTTTGGGAACAATGTTGTTATGATGGGCTTTACAGGTCAAACAGAAGAGTTTATATTTGACTCTAAAGAGTAAGAAGGGAACCATGTAATGGAGAGAATAGAGGAATTAAGTCATCAGAACTGTTTTAGGTAAATCACTGTGGCAGCTTTGTAGAAAATAGATTGGGGATAGTTAAATTTGAGAGCGAGAGATACCAATTAAGAGGCTGTAACAACACTACAGGGGAAAGGTAATGAGGACTTGAAATAGTGTATACAGGTAAGCTGACAAAATGAAGTGATGCTGTGAAGGTAAAACTGACAAAACTTTATGTGAGATGGAGAGCTGACAGTGACTATGAGGATCAGGAGCCTGGCTGACTGGAGGGATGGTGGCACTCTCAACAGAACTATGGAAACTGAGAAGACGGGGAAGTTGAGATTGCAATGGTTATGGAACACCTAGTTCAAAAAGGCCAACTGGAAATTCGTGATAAAGGACTAGAGTTTAGAGGAGCCAAGACACAGGTGTAGGAGTCCTCATTAAACTCAAAAGAGCTGGTGCAGTTGCAAAAAGAGAATGGAGACAAAGAGGAGCCAGGACAGAGGTTTGGCAGATGACACAGATGATGCTCCAACAAAGACTGGAGTGACAGGTAGGGAGAGAACCAAGAAAAAAGCAGAAGCACAAAAACACAGAGAAGAGAGAATGTCTAGGGGAAGAGGGCAGGCCAACAGCACCATATGCTGCAGGGAGGTCAAGAAGGATGAGGACTGAGGAAAGCCCACTGGATTTGGTAACTGTGGAGAAGGCAGTTTAAGTTAAATGCTAAGACTGGAAGTCAGACTGCAAAGGGCTGAAAAATGGGAGGAGAAGACAAGAGGGCACAAGAGTGGACAGACTGTTTTCAGAGTCTGGCTGTGAAAGCAAGAAGAATCACACACTCCTTTTTTCCCAGGAGCCTTACAGCAAGAGAAGGTGGAACAAATATTATTCCCATTTTAGAGGTGGGAAATTGGGAGCTGGAGAACTGAAGGACCTTTCCCACAGTCATAAGACCAGTTAAGTGGCATTGTCAAATTGTCAAGATCACACCTCTCTGGCACACATCCTGGAATATGTTCCTACCACACCACCAGGCTGGGGCCTTACATCAAATTCATTTGTATTTGGTTACTCTTGTTATTTAAACAAAGAACAAGGAACCTTTGTACAGGAAGCATTGTGAATAAATGTCCAATGTAATTATTTTCACAATTTACTTCATAGGAAAAAATGGAAAACAACCAATTACTTTTACAACTAAATTCCATCCCCATGAATGTAACTTAAAAAAAAATGTAATGAAAAATATTCAAATATGATAAAAAGTCTTTCTTTCTAGAAAATGAGTAGGAAAAAACATACCAAGGGGAAAGAAAAAATGTGACTATCTTATAAAAATACTACAAAATGTTGTGATATGAAAAATGATTACAATTTTTAAAGAGCAGCAAATTGTAAAAAGGCCCATTTAAAAATATACACCACCTCAAAAGGAGGCTACTTATTCATAATGCCATAAGTAACAACAGTGACATGTGGAACCAGATATAATATCAAGTACTCTATTTTTCAAAAAGGTTTTTCCCCAGACAGCTGAAAGATCTTCAAAAGAAAAAGGTGAGGAATATTTCTGCTAAAAGCAACATATTTGCGGCTTACCATATTATAAACAGCCTGGCAAATCAATCTGACTTCAAAAGGGCACAAATAAAGGGAGTCTGCCCTTGCTGGGGGGCAAAGACCAGTTCAGCCCTGTACCACATTACGGTTTCCAGTGTCACATTTTCTTCCTTTCACCTCCACAGAAAGGATAACTAGTGATGGCTATTAATAAATATGTTGCTCAAATCTAAAATTATTCTGGATGAAGATAAACAGCTTACAGTTTGGGATAATATCCCAGCTATGCACTGTTGGCCAAATTTCACTTGCTAAAGTGAAATAACTAGTTGAACTCTAGTCTTTACTTGATAATTCATAGAATTTGAGAGCTGGAAGGGACCATAGGAATCACCTGGGCCAGCCTTTTTCCCATGTGATGCTACATAGATGAAGTCAGAGGAGGCAAAGGACCTGCTGGAGCTCTCAGAGACAGCGGGTGGAAGAGTCCTGGTGATCCCAGCACACAGAGCCAGGCTAGCCCCATGCACCAATCCTGGCTTCCCTCTCCAGGCTGTGCTGTTTCCTAGGTAAGCTGTGTAAACCCACCCTTTCTCTGCACTTCAAAGGACAGAATATTTCTGAAAAGGACAGTAACTTGGTTGAGTCTAAAGGTTTTAATAAAATAGTTTTGAAATATTCATGCTTGGACATAAGCACAAAGGACATTAAATGTCCTTTTCAGAGCATATTTCAAATCATCTCATTCCTCAGCATCACAACATCCCATCCCTGGCAGAGAAAGTCTTGTTTTATCATTTACAGAGCCAGTTGGCACAGCACCTAAAGTGCAGGGCCTGAAGTCAGGTGGACCTGAGTCCAAATTCAGTCTCAAGACACTTCGCAGCTGTGTGACCCTGAGCAAGTCATTTCACCCTGTTTGCCTCAATTTCCTCAACTGTAAAATGAGCTTAAAAAGGCAATAGCAAACCACATCAGTATCTTTGCCAAGAAAGCCTCAAATGGTCATGAAGAATCAGACATGACTGAAACAACTGAACATCACCACCACCAGCACCAGGGAGAGTCAGAGAGCTAAGAAAGAATGAGCCAGGGTAGTTGCAGGGCTTTAATCAAGGTGTGCCATTCACCATAATTTCCTGAACGGCTCAGTCTCGAAAAAAATAATTTTGATTTGAAAAGTAAACTATTTCACATTTGCACCTTGCTAAGACACCACAGGATTAAAGGAACTTTTTATCTTTTGGAGAGGTACTTGGCCCTTACTGAGCACAAACTCCTGCATGGAACACAGCTTAGTATTTCTTGACCTCCACATTTTTACATGCTATGGAATGTAGCATAAATTCAAAGAGATTAAAAATAAAATTCCTAGGGGGCGGAGCCAAGATGGCGGAGTAGAAACAGCTCGTCCAAGCCTCTCTGCCCCCAGATTCTCCACAAACTATGTAAAAAAGGACTCTGAAAATCTTCTGGAGCCCCAGCACCCACAGAACGACACAGAGGAGCTAACCTCCCGCTGAGGACAGCCCAGCACCCTGCAGGAAGGACCAGCACAGTGGTCTGGGAGCCGGCAGTGCGCAGAGCGCAGGGCCGAGCGGAGCCCAGGTCCACGTGAGCCGAGGTTTTAGCCCCAGGGCGGCAGGGCCAGCAGCCGGCTGGAGGAACCCCAGAACACCAGGAACTGTGGAGACGCCAGAATTATCAACTTAGACTTGCCTAGGACAAAGTAAGAGGTTAGTGTCCTATGGACTTTGGGACCTGTATTTGGGGAATGCGTCAGCTCCCTCCCCTGGGGGCTAGAAGCTGCTGAGGAGACACGCCACTGTGTAGTTTTCAGAGGCATTTCCGGCTCCCAGCCTACAAATCGTGGGGAGATCCAGCGATCAGTCTTGGGGGGTAATCGCTCTTGCTTTAACCTCCTGGATCTGGATTGTGATCTAGGGTGGAAGTTGTGGGTGGGTTTATAGCTTGCCAGAAACGGAAGTTGCCCCCCACACGTTCGGGACGAAAATTCCTCTATCTGGCCTTAAAGCCATAGTGTGGCAACAAGCCCAAAAGTCAAGCAATTAAGTGGCAACATGCCAAGGCAAAGGAAACAGAAAAATGCAACCCTAGACTCCTATTTTGGGGGCATAGAGCGGAAAAGGACTGTGAGGTCAGAAGTCCTGCTCCAAAAGCCCCAGGGGAAAACATGAGTGGGTTGCAGGCCATAGAGGACCTTAAGAAGGACTTTAAAAATCAAATAAGAGAAGTGGAGGAAAAATTAGAAGGAGAAATGAGAAGGATGCAGGACAAGTATGAAATGAGGGTCAACAGCCTGACTGAGGAAAACAACACCTTAAAAAACAGACTAGCTCAAATGGCAAAGGAGGCCCAAAAGGGCAATGAGGAGAAGAATGCCTTAAAAAGTCGAATTTGCCAGATGGAAAAAGAATCTCAAAGTTCACTGAGGAGATTCATTCCTTCAGAGTTAGACTGGAGCAAATGGAAGCTAATGACTTTATGAGAAATCAAGATGCTGTTAAGCAGATCCAAACAAATGAAAGATTAGAAGGCAATGTGAAATATCATGGGAAAAACCACTGACCTGGAAAATAGATCCAGGAGAGACAATTTAAAAATTATTGGACTACCTGAAAGCCATGATCAAAGGAAAGAACCTAGAAATCACCCTTCAAGAAATTCTCAAGGAAAATTGCCCTGATGTTTTAGATCCAGAGGGCAAAATAGAGGTTGAAAGAATCCACCAATCACCTCCTGAAAAAGATCCCAAAAAAGAAAACTCCCAGGAATATTATAGCCAGGTTCCAGAATCCCCAGATCAAGGAGAAAATACTACAAGCAGCCAGGAAGAAACAATTTCAATATTGTGGAAACACAATCAGAATAGCCCAGGACCTGGCAGCTTCTACACTGAGGATCGAAGGGCATGGAATATGATATTCCAGAGGGCAAAAGAACTGGGAATGAACCCAAGGGGTCACCTACCCAGCAAAACTGAGTATTTTGTTTCAGGGGAAAATATGGTCATTCAGTGGAATAGAGGACTTTCAAGCATTCTTGAGGAAAAAACCAGAGTTGAATAGAAAATTTGACACCCAGACGCAAGAAGTAAGAGATGCCTGAGAAGGTAATCAGGGAAAAGAAATCGAAAGGAACTTATCAAAGTTGAACTATTTACATTCCTATATGGAAAAGCAATATCTGTGACTGATGATATCTTTCTCACTATGAAAATAATGGAAGAAGGGGTGTGGTCATACGAATACATATGTGAATGTGTGTGTATATGGCTACAGTTATATATGGATAGAGGGCATAGGTTGATTTTGTTGGGAAGGGAGAGTACTCAAGGGATGAAATTATGAGGTGAGAGAGGAAAGTGGCAAGAGGAGATGGGGAGAGACATGGTAGGGTAAACTATCTCATGTAGGGAAGTGGGTGCAAAGGAGGGGGAGAATAAGGAAGGCTAAAAAGGCAAAACCACATTCACATTGAATTTGGTTCAGGGAAAAAATGACATACATACTAAATGGGATATCTCAACCTGCTGCAAGATAGGGGGAAGGGGGATGAGAGGAGGGATGATGGATGGGAGGGCATCCTTGGGGGGAGGGGAGGTTGGAAGTACCCACTATAGGAGAGGGACAGGATCATGTAGGGAATGGACCAGGTGGGGGTGAGATGAGTGGGAGGGAATTATAAGCAGCCTTGTACAATATATCTACTATGATAATGTTTTGCATAGCTAGACATGTACAACATATACTGAATTACTTATATACCCAGAAGGAATGGGTGACAAGGGAGGAAGGAAATGGATCTGAAATTCAAGATCGTAACATTAAATGTTTCAAATATATATATAAATACTATTATTAATACTCTTTTGCCTATCATTGGGAGATAAGATATGCAGGCATTGGGACACAAAGATTCATCTTCCTCTAATGGAAAAGTCGATGGGGGTATGGGAGAAGGTATGGGAGAGAGCAGATTGGAGGAAGCGATATCTTGTGGGACTGCTATTCTGGGAGGTTAGGTAGGGGAATAATGGGGGGAAAATGATTGTAACTCAAAATCTGGCAGAAATGAATGATGTAAAACAGAAGTTAATAAAGTATTTGTTTAAAAAAAAAAAAAATAAAATTCCTAGAGTGAGCCTAAATATGGCAGGCACCACAGCTTCTTTACCTTTCTTCTATCATGAACACCAATGGCAAGCTGGTGAAGAATGTTTTTAAATGCAGAACATGAAATATATATGACTATAAAGGATACTGATTATATTAAAAAGCCATTATGAAAGTATTAAAAAAAAAAAAAGCTCGGGGCAGCTAGATAGTGCAGTGAATAGCGCACTGGCCCTGGAGTCAGGAAGACCTGGGTTTGGATCTGGCCTCAGACACTTAACACAAAAAATAGCTATGTGACCTTGAGCGAGTTACTTAACATCAAATGCCCTCCAAAAAAAAAAAGTTCACCAACCCCAGGTTAAGGACCCCTGGCCTAAAATAATAGCATACTTCCTCTAACGATTTAGGACCAGATTCTGGTTTTCCAAAGGTTTAATTCCAATTAATTATGATTACAAGTAGTACAATTAATTTAATCTTAGAGCTTTGGTTGCTACTTTCCTTACATGAAAATACAGAAGGAAATAAGATAATACCTTTAATTTTGCTTCTTAGATACTTGAGAACTTCTTGGGTCCCTTTCTAAAGGGAGGAGAAAACAAAACCATCACTGAGAAGGATCATTGCAGTTTTATATGAGATCCACATGAATGTCTGAATGTGAAATAAATAAAATATAAACTTGAATTCAAAATACTTACATTTAGGAGTTCTCGCCGAATAGTTCTCAAAGGGTTTCCTTCTAATGCCAAAAACTGCAAACGAGGAAGGTTTCCTAATGTATGAGGCAGACTATCAAAAACAAAATAAAGCTTAAATATAATTCAATTATACACAGGTGTACACACACACACACACACACACACACACACACACACACACACACACACACATATAATTTATCCATCTATCTACATACACATATATATTATTCACCTAGACAAATGACTGCAAACCTCACAAGACAGTGACTAGAATATTATAGCTAACATGCCCAAAGTAGGACTAATTAAGTCTGGCCTATGATATTTCCTCTTTAAATGAAAATTAAACTTTAAAAAAGGAAAATTTTGCTTAACAGTCTTGGGTGAAATACCATTTAATATTTTTTGAATTGTAAAAAGTAAAATAAATATTTGTTTGAAAAGTCAGTTTTGAATGATCTGTCCCTCCTAAATGGTCATATCTCAGGCTTATTATCAAGGATACCAAAAAAGGCACCATAGTCCCTCTAAATGAAAAAGCATTTATAGTAGAAGAAACTTTACAAATTAAATACAAAGATTTCTCTGAGACCCCTACCCAGATGCCATTTACTTAAATAAAAAGGATTCCTCTCAAAAAATTATAGTTAACCTGAATATTTACTGAGTAGCTGCAGTGTGCTGGGTGACCATGTAGATTTTCCACATGCTTTGGCTTCTATTCTGTAGGAATAAAGATCTGGAGAAGAGCCACAACACCTGAGTGTGTGTCAAATTAACTCAATAGTGGGATCTGGCTTTCTTTATTGTTTTATATTTTTGTTTTTATTAAATAACTTTGATGTGTCTATGGAAAGTGGGGAAGAGAGTCAGGGAGGGAGAAATGATACACAGGAAACTTTGGAGGAGGAAAGAAAAGTATAAAGTCCATTTTTAAGAGCAAATGAGACCAGCTGATTTTCAAGACAGTTTTGGTTAAGAGGCAGGAAAACAAGTTCATTTCGATAAGACAGAGCTACATGCATACAACAAGAATATAACAAAGAACTTTTTTTTTAAGTCAATACATAATTGTGTGAATTAAGTCAATTTCTATGAGTTTTAGTAGAAAGTAGAATATCTGTCAGTAGATTATATAAAGCAAGTGGTTAATGCCCATTTTTTTCTCCTCCTCCTAATACAGGGTTAGACATTGAGCCTGTCATTTTATTAGTCTAGGAAACTCTCTGGGGAGGTCATTCCTCTGCCAGGGCAGAGTAACACCTCTCTGTGTAGGGAAACAGCCTATGTTTGGAAAGCAGCCTAGACAGCTGGGAGGTGGAAGGGCCAGGCCTGCCAAGGGTCCATGCCAGCGGGTATCAGAGGCCAAACCTGAACCTAGGTTTTCTTGAGTTGGAGCCCAGCTTGTTAGCCTCTAGCCCACATGTATCTCTTAAATGGGACCTCAATCACAAATACATTTAAAAAGATAATCTAGATCTCCCAAGTAGGATAAACAGAATAAAGAAGCAGCATCAGAAGTCATTTCAGAGGCTTAAAAATGATTTTAGATTTAACTATAATGTCCTATACAATTTAAATCACTGAGAAAAAATTTTATTAGCTGACTCTGAACTACTTTGGTTAAATTCTCTGAATAATCCAGACACTATTTTCTGTGCTTAATACCCTATATTATTCAAGGGTTTGTCTTCTTTTCAGCTTACCTACTGATATCATTGTTAGTTAGGTCAAGTCTTTCCAACGCCTGCAGCAGGGTGATTTCATCAGGAATAGATTTTAACTTGTTATCTCTTAGGTCTAGCACATGGATAGATTTAAGATGTTTTAGATGTTCTGCCCCTAACATTTCAATCTGATTCTCACCAACATGCAATTCCTACAAGAAGCAAAGACCAAAGTTATTCATAGTTCTGTTATTCTCAGTAAAAGTAATTTATTCATCACCTATAGGATGAAATATCAATTAGAGTTGCAAACATATTCGAGTCATTCAAAGAATAAAATCACTTAACCCCAATTGCCCTGCCTTCCTCCCTCCAAAAAGCAATCAATCAATCAAGGCGACTATATGCAATACATATTTATTACTGAAATTGCATTTTTAAAAAGCAATGCGTTTTATATTAAACAACAGATGTTACCTTCAATAATACACAAGAAGGAAATTCTGGTAGAAAACGCAGTTTATTCCTCCGTAAATATAGAAGTTCTAGTGACTCCATGCTAGCTAATTCAGAAGGTATAGTTTCCAAGCAGTTTGAAGTGCAATCCAAATGCTTTAATCCTATAGAAATTATTTGGTGAAAAACATTTATTTTTTTTAAGATCAAAACTTGTAAATTGACATACTTTTCATAACAACGAATAACAAATTCACCATGAAGATTTGTGAAACTTTAATAAATTCTTATAATGAATTACATTACCACACCCCCCTCAAAAAAAAAAAAAACAAAACCAATGGACTTATATAAATTTAGGTCGACTATCAAAATAGTTTTAATACCTTATCTACTAAAATTTTAGGGTTAACATGGGTTACACAGAAATAATGTATGTGAAAATACCAAGTATAAAATACTACACATACATAAGGTATTATTTTTGCTCACTACTGTTTATCTTTTTCTTAAATTAAAATATATTTAAGGAAATAAACTCATGTGAATGGGGGGAAGAAAAGGCCTTTCAGCTTTTTCCCCCAGTGGACAAGAGTGGTTAAGTCAAGAAAGGAGACATTAGCAGCATGGTGACCTATATTTATTGGTTCACAATGCTCTAAACTCTTCATTCAGGAATTCTGAAGAGTCCACCCTCCTAACTTTGTGCAGCTTTGACAACTATTAGTGTGGATAAGTAACAATTGTTGGGGAGCAACAGCATCTCCTTATTACATATAATGACAAGTCAGCCCGTGGGGAAATGAACTGACAGCCTCAGCATCATTACTAGACTCTAACCAACTGAGACTGTTATTATTTTAAAAGTCAGGGAAAAAAAAAAACCAAAACAACAAAACCTGAGAAAATTCCTCCTTTTCCTGAGGCTTTAGATTGCCCTGAATGTTTTATTACTTAAGGGTTGATTACCCAGCTTTTCTTACATTCATTAGCATTCAAAAATTTTTGTGCAGGAGAAAGTTGAAACTACTGTCAGATTTTCAAGAAAATAGCTTTAGGAATCTGTCTCTAAGACCCAGCTCACAACAAAGTTGTACCCAAGGAAATTCCTGCATGTCACATATTTTATACAAGCTCCCAGCTAGAGGGTAAACGGGAAAAGCAACAATGTGTAGAGCAAATTTTCAAAAAATATGAAAACAAAGGGGAAGACTGGCAGAGGTAGACTAGCAGGCCACTGACATTTTGGGGTCAGAACAGCTGTACAGTTAAGGACCCACTGAAAAGGTTTTTTATTCCAATTTTTAAATCCTGGCAAAATTATAAAATATAAAGATTAGGGAGAAAGGTATCAAATTATACTCTTTTGTCTTTAAAAACAGACTCTAAAATATAGTTTTAAAAATATTTACTTTAAGGATCTGTGATTTAGCTGATGTAGGAACTCTTGCCCAACATAGACTGGGTTGCAACCCTTCATTTCTTAGGAAACAGTTTCTGTGAGATATTATTTATCCCTTAGTGGCCTTACTTAAACTGATGAGCCTGCTGGCCCTGGAGGCAGGTCTAGACAAAGCCTTTCCAGGTGAAGGACCTGACAGAGAAGCACTCTGCTAGCAGGGCTTCCAACAATCCCATGATGCCCACAACAATGACACCACAAGTTCATTTTCATGCTTACCCTGGTTGGTTATTTAACTGTTTTATTAAAGAGCTAACTATTTATCTTTTAGGTATAAACATTTGTAAGTGTGAAAAATCTGGGCTCAAGTGAAGGCTGCCTCCTGGAATTCTGGCCCCAGCTGCTTATTCTCTGGGCCTTCTGCAGGGGAAGCTGCATGACAGCAGCGATGGCTCCCCCTTCTCACACAAAGTCCCAGCAAACATCACAGAGCTAGTCAGCTGCTGAGCTCTGCCGCTGGACTAGGCCGTCGTCATAACTTCACTCATCTCAGTTCACGTTTTTTTATCTTGCAAACTTGACTTTGTGACAGTTTTGTATTTTCTACCTCAAGCTATCAAATGCCAAAGTACATTATTATCTATGAAAAGAGGGCTCTTGGGTCAAGACCCGACACCTTGGGGTAAGTAACTCTTAGCACCTTCCAACCCATTGTTATGCTTGTCCATCTCTAACTACAACAAAGCATTTTATTTTAAATATATGAAATATGGCACGGAATTTGAAATGTTTGAACACTGAGTGAGTTTACTTTTCATCCCAGTGATTTCTGCTGGTAAGTCCTTCATTTGATTGCAAGCAACGTTGAGTCTCATCAGGTTGGAAAGAGAAGAAAAGCTGGCAGGAACAGCTGTGAGGCAGTTGTTGGAAAGATCCTTTAGAAAAAGCAAAAACAAATTTAAGAAATGGCCCCTCCCAAGGCACTTTCATGTGCAGTTTTGAGATCCTTCTCTATGCTTCCAACTATCACCTTCCAGTTGGGATTATTAAAAAAAATCATTCTGAATTTTTACCAGGTGCTTATATAAGTCCAATGTTGACACTTAATTTTGGCTTTTGAGATCATCAAGGATTTTACTGAGAAGAAAATGGACTGGAATACAAACCTGTCATATCACTTTACCCTGACAGTCTAGAGATTCCTTTCTGGAAGTGTTAAATGCCTGTTACTATACTGCAAGTTCCTAAATCTGGATGTACCCTAAAAGAACCCTTTACAACTTTACTGGGAGAATTCTGTGATTCACTCAAGTGTCTGGCTTTAGATTTTTACAACTGAAAGTAGAAAGTGAAACACTGGCCCATATACTGTGTGAAGAAAAACTGCTGTTCCTTCTCCCCTTTTGGAAAAGATCAGCCAATCCTTGGTAAATTCTCTAGGGTCAGATTTACCAATATGGCCAATTCTTGCCTTCCACACAGCCAAGACTGCCTAATTAATTAATGTCTTTTCTCCTAGATACTCACATCATTCCAGGGGGACCAGGTTGTTAGGTCACTGTCTTAAGAATTTTGTGAGAGATGTTTTAAAGCTCGTATGTTTTTAGGGCTCATGTGATGGTCATTATTTTTTCAATTCAGTGCTACATTCATAAGTAAGTATTGAATGCCCGGTGGCACTGAAGAATGAGAACAAGTCGATTAAGCAGCACTTTCCTCACAGGCTTTCCTTAGGTTCCTAATTCAAATCTATACCTGGAGGAAGCAGAAGAGGTTGCTAGTGACAGATACTGGCTAAGTCTTGTCATTTTAAAAAATAGTTTGCAGCAAGAGAAATGCCACAATTAACATGCCAAACTATGTCATGAGCACACACTAAAACACTTGGAGCCCAGCTCAAAGATCAAAGGTTTGTGGGATGACCTGAAGACCTCAGCAATCTTTAATAAAAACCCCTAAGACTTTTCCCCACCATTCCTTAATCATTCCAACACAATGGTGAATTCTATCTTCAGGCAGCAAACACAATGATGGCTAAACCCAAGGTCTGAGATTTTTACCTAATGCCTCACTTAGCTCAAACTTCTAGGCAGACAGAGTCGTCATTTGTATGTGTAATATAAAGACATGCCATCACAACGGGGCCACTGATCAGCCAACTAACAGGATCGGAGTGTATCAAGTGTTCTATAATTTGTGTATCTTTCTCTTTGCTTACATACCGTTGATCATTTCTGATTTCTTTTTTTCCCCAATGCTGGGTCCTTAGATTCTCCAATAATCAAACACTGTTTCTTTGGGAATTATGGGACTACTTGGTGACAGGTCCCTTTGTGGCATAACTTCCAAAAATGCACTGCAGTGTAAATGCTAAGGATACCTATAAACCGAGGATCATGGATCTGGAGCTAGAAGGGGCCTTTAGGGGCTAGAAGGCCACAGAGTCCAACCCCTCCACTTGACAGATGGATAACATCATGTCACATGGAAAGTGAGTCTCTGAGATGGGATCTGGTCCTGGGTCTAACCTTTGTTCTGCTGCTAAGGTCTCCTGCTCTCTTGGTGCCTCAGATGTTACCTGCAGATGCTAAGAGTGACCCTCAACTGGATTTTGTGAGTTGGCTGCTTTCTTCTCTCCCAATCATTCTTCCTATGTCTAATCTAGCACCCAGAGGGCTCTTAACCCTGGTTGAGGGCTTTGGTCTGAAACAAGGATCAAAGAGGACTGCTCTGCAGGACCCTTGAGGCTGAGCAAGTTTTTCAGGTAAAAAGCACATCAGGATTGGAAAAATTCAACTTACTAACTCCTCTAATTTGTGCAACTGGCCGAATCCTTCAGGGATGCTGGTTAGTTCATTGTACTGCAGAAATAGGCCCTTCAGGTTTCTCAGTTTTGTAAATTCTTCAGGCAGTATTTTCAGTTTGTTATGACTATTGATAGAGAAAAAGAAATGCTAAACAATTTAAAAAAAAAACATTAGAAAACACAGTAAAGTTTTGTAGCCATTTTTGTTAGCAAACTACATGGCCTTATTAAAACTTTATTAGTTATTATTTTAAATGTGATTGTATTTTCTTTCACAACACCAGGGACTTAAAAAAAAAAAGATTAAACCTAGCCGTGTGACCTTGGGCAAGTTACTTAACCCCAATTGCCCTCCAAAAAAAGCAAAAAAAAAAAAAAAAGATTGTAATAAGTGACCTTACAGGCATTTCAATGGAGAAAAGGAAAAAGGAAATCCTTTCACAAAAGTAATTTGTGAACTATCTTTTAATACCCTTTGTCATTAACTCATAATCCTATGGGTTAAACTAGTGAAAAGGAATTTTGTTTTTTAAATATAAATAATCTCAAATATATGGCTGTCCAGCTTCTAGAATTCTGGCAAATGCTCAGTTTCTTTAGGCTCCTCATGTTCCCATCGTTCCAGCTCAGCCCCCTGTGGCAGATCTGGAGGCAGCTCTCTTTGGATGGTCCGCTCAGAGATAATCTACGATCTATAAAGGGAAGAAGACTGCTGTAATACAAGCTGTAACACAATGAAACACATAGGAAACTCACTGCAGAGAGCAAGTTAAGGGATCCGAGGTCAGGACGGTGAGCTTGGAATCCAGGGAAGAAGAAGAGATCAAAGAAAAGATCAGAATCTAATTTCCTAAAAGGAGAATGTATGAAGGGAAATAGCATATAATACATTGAAATGTTAAATATGTGCAAGGATTTGGAGGACTGGAAATCTTCAATTAAGGAGTCTGTGTTTTACTTGGTGAACAATGGGGAGCCCCTGAAAGTCTGGGGGCCACCTGCTTGGGGGCATTCAGTGAAAGCTTCTGCTAGGCTGGCCCTGTCTCACGTGAAGAGGTGGACCTTTTCCTGCCCAAGGCACAAGCCCTTCGTGTCTTCACTCTCCACCTATATGTGCTGGCTACTTTCACAACATCTCCCCAGTATATCTCCTCTCCTTTGACATGGCCTCCCTCCTGGTACAGGCCCTGGTGACCTCACACCTCAACTACTGCAACGGCTCCTGGGGGGTCTGCTTTCCTCAACCCTATTCCTTCTCCAGCTACCATGGTGATTTTTCTGAAGTACAGGTCACATCATGCCACAGAGAGCCTCTTTGATCAACTGTGGTCTAGGTTCACTACTGCCATCTGGATCAAAGAGAAAATTCTGTTTGCTATTCACAGCCTTGCCCCTCTGCTCCCTGTCCTGTCTTCCTCTTTATTCCTCTCCACATACTCAAGGGTCTTGGCACACTAGTCCGTGTGCTGCTCCTCACATGGACACTGTGCCTTAGCTCTGGCTGTGCCCCTGGCCTCCTGGCTTCCCTGGCCTTTCTTTAAGGCTCGTATTCCACCTTCCACAGGAAACCTTCCCCAGTTCCCTGCACAGCCAGTGCCTTCTGAGATTCCTTTCCATTTACACTTGGTGTGTGTGTTATCTTATATGGACAGAGTTATTTTGTAGAGGGGTCTCTATGATTAGAACAGGAAATACTTGAGGGCAGGGACCATGTTTTTGCTTTTCTTAGTATCCCAAGCACCCAGCATAGTGCCAATGACATAGTAAACACTCAATAATGTGTTCCTATTCTGATCTCCTAGGAGACTATCTATTCCATAAGGGCTGGAATCTTCTATCTCCTCTAATATCCAACAAAATAGACAAATGATGTTTCTTCAATGAACTGCCCAGGGAAGAGTTACTAAAGATATGAACAGAGGAAAAAGGATAGGTGAGGCTAGAAGGGAGGTTCCAGTGGGAAACAGAATACAAAGGATATATATAAAGGATATTGTGAAGGCACAATTAACAGGACTAGAAAAGGAATTTAGATGTCTGAACAAGATCAAATGAAGTCAGACCAGAGTAGACTGACTAAATTATGGTCAGGGAATTTAACATTTGACCAAAGAAAAAAGTATCTAAATAACATAAAAGTAGGGGTGGCTAGGTGGCACAGTGAATAGAATAGAGCACTGGCCCTAAAGTCAGGAGGACCTGAGTTCAAATCCGGCCTCAGACACTTACTAGCCATGTGACTTTGGGCAAGTCACAACCCCAATTGCCCTCCAACAAAGTAAAAGAATAAAAAATAAATAACATAAAAGTTTAGCAACCATAAAATCATCTTCATGATGGGGCTAAATTTATAATCAGTGAAGAAAGAATTCAGGTAATTTGAATAATGGGAAACAATTATTCTTTGATTTTCAAAATTGAAATTGTTATACATCCCCATAAATGTCATTAAGCTGTTATTGTTATTGCTTTCAGAGTATCCGGCAAAGTACTTAATAAATATAAGTTTGCTGTTGATAAATGATGAACTGAATGAAGAGACTTCATAGGATCAAAGATTTAAACCTGGAAACAGCCTCAAAGGGCAATTCACTCAACACCTTAGTCTTCTAGGTGTAGAATGTGAGATGGGAAAAAGTTCTGTGAATCGCCCCAAATCACAGAGATATTGAGTAGCAGCAGAAGCAGAAACTGAAGTCAGGCTCCCTCTGTCGGTCTCTGTTTCTCTCTCTACTTATATGTATTTTTTTTTATTCCAGACTAGACATAAAGGGAACATGCAGTGTGCAAACTGAATACTGGATAGTCAATGTAACTACAACTTATACTGTTCTGGAAAGTTAACCAGAAAACAAAGCATTAGATGCCCCCCCACGATCAGAGCAGGTGGCTGGGGTGGGACTTGGAGTCTGGGTCTTCCTCAGGCTAACACCAGCCCTGTTTCTACTATATAACCCACTCTCTCCCTCTCTTTTTTTTTTATTACTCAGAAAATTAATTTGTTAAATGAAAAATTAATAAAAACAACACCAAAACTAAAAATAACAGCAATTTGGCTTTACCTGACATTAAGCTTCTGAAGATTTTCCAGCTCACCTATGGCACAAGGAAGGGATGTCAGCAGATTATCGTGCATCTAGAACAAGTCAACAGACTGAGTCTCAGACAAACAATATTTGTTCCTTCTTCCATTCCCCACTATGTTCCCCACCCCTTCTTGCACTTTTCAACCTGAGTCCCTCAATACTCTTAACAATTTAGTGTCAATAAACGAGGCTGTTGGTCAGAATTCAGATGTAGAGACTAATCCTTGAAGTTGACCCAAGCACTGCTCTCTCGGCCAGACAGGAAGAGATCTGTTCTAAGCCTCAGTCCAGCTTCCAGACAGAAAGAGGAATGCTTCAAAGCAAAGCGGAGATGAGTGGAGTGGACTTGAACTCTACAAACCTACACTAGCAGAAGCAACGAGCTGATCAATTGCAAACATGGCAGAGAAGGAGACGAGACCCTTCTCTTAACTTCTCTTCTGGTTCAAGCACAGAACCACAGACTACCTACCAGAGAGCCTCTCATACACCCCTACCCATTTGTCCCAGATTTTCTTAGGACTTTCAGCACTATAGTGCAAATATTCAAGGAAAAAAGGGGCTGATACTCTTACAGATTCAATGAGTTCAAAAATATGGCACTTCAAACTTTAAAACCTGGTCTCAGAACTAAAAGTACAATTTAGTTAACTTTAAGGTCCAATAGTTTAATTTAAGACCAGAGCAAAAGAAAAAATATTCTTCTGTCATGTTGCAAAACTGATCCGTTCTAAATGTCAAATTGATTACATCTAGCTGCCTAAAATGGTGTCCTGTATGAAAATAAATCCAGAACACACTCTACAGTAATAAAAACCATTACCCCTGAAGTTACTATATAATTAAACTCTCCAAAAGAAAGTCTCTATCATGGGGGGTGGACATTCTAAAAGGAGGGACAAGGACAAGTATGACCAAGCTGCAGTTTGCACTGCTGAGGGAGTAGCCCTATCAATGAACTCACAGCAAGCTGGGAGGTTCCAGCTGTTAAAAACACAGAACTTTAATGTAACCTCACATTCTGCTAACAGGCAACGGAAAGCGTTTCCTTTCCTACTTTACTGTCTGGATCTAAGTGGAGCTGTGTTTTCTCTTTACAATATCAGATTATCTTTCAATCAAGTATAGCCAATCAACTTACATCAAGTATAGTCAGTGCAGGAAGAAGCCTGATGTCATCTGAAAGTGACTGAAGTTTATTGTTCGATATGATTAGTTTAGTCAAATCTGTCTGCTCCCACCATCTTTCAGAAGAATTAAAGGAATGATTCTGGTTAGCTTCCTCAGGAAGATCCAAATTTATTCGCCACACTGTCTGAGGGACTATTTTCCCCCCAAAATGAAAAGAAAATAATGTAATTACATTAATATATTCCCATTAATATTAATGTTTATGAAAACAAAAATCACAAATATACAGTATTAACAAAAAAGTCTTTCAAATCTGTTTCTATAACAAAATTAAAAAAAAAAAAGGATTAGGAGTGAACAGGCAGTATTGCATGGTGGGGGGAAAAAACAATGGATTTGAAGCCACAAGAGCTAAGTTTAAATCCACAGCACAGACACTGGCTATTGTGTGACTATGAGCTGTCATTTCCCATTTCTGATAAATATTGAGTTATTACCATTCATATATAAAATAAGGAAGGCTGACCTAGATGTTCTCTGGACCTCTCTAAATATCCTTTCTAGCTCTCTATGATTCTATGTCTCTAAGAAAGAAATCAGCAAAAAAAAAAAATTGTTTCTCTTCTAGCAAAAGTCAGTTTTATTTTTAAAAGTCTCATTGAATTCTATTATACATTCAAAGAACAATTTCAATACTACACAAATTGTTTGCAATAAAACAAGAAGGCCCCTATCTCATCTCTTTCTACAACACAAATATGGTCCTGTAACTTAAGCCAGGAAGAGACAAAACAGAGAAACAAAGCACTGACAAATTATTCCTAAAGAAGATAGAGGTGAACGTTTTAAAGTAAAATTTAAGTAGGCTACAACACATATTAGAAAGACTATACACTATGACCAGGCTGGGTTTATGCCAGGAATGCAGAACTGATTCAGCAAAGAAGACTCTAAATATATAATAAAGCCGGCTAATAACAGAAATATAAAAGTCATATGATTACATCAATAGATACCGAAAAGGGTTTTGACAAAATCCAACACTTATTTCAACATTAAAACTCCAGAAATCATAAGTAGACCGTTCCTTAAGAAATAGTATTTCTCTAAATCCAAGAACAAACATTATGAGTAACAGAGAAAAATTAGAGACTTTTCCAATAAGATCAAAAGTAAAACAAGGATTCCTTTATCACCACAATCCTAGCTATCCTGTTTATCATCCTTTGCGCTCACCGAGGACCAGAATGATGTCTCTATGTCAGGGTCAAGGTACAACAAAACAAGTGTGTCTGACGTTGGCTGGTCAAACCAAAATGAGCTTAGAAGGCTCTATCACTGGTCAGGCACAAATAGTTCACATGAATGTTTAGAGTAGAGATATGTCTCTAAATTTGCACATCTTAAGTTTCTTCTGAGCCACTGCAATTCTGCTTGGCTCACAGAGCACAGGGCCTTCTTTGATGAGGGCATGCCATGCTGGGTGGTCCTGTGCCAGTGACTCCCATGAAATGTAATCAATTACAAAGTTCTTCAGAGACCTTGAGAGTGTCCTTGTATCACTTCTTCTGACCTCCATGGGAGCACCTGTCTTGTGTGAGTTCTCTATAAAAGACTTTTAGGCAAATGTACGTTTGGCACTCAAACAACGTGGCCAGTCCATTGGAATGATACTCTCTGCAGAAGAGTTTGAATGCTTGGCAGTTTAGCTTGAAAGAAAGGACCTCAATGTCTGGTATCTTATCCTGCCAAGTGACCTTCAAAAGCTTCCTAAGACAATTCACATGGAAGTGATTCAGTTTCCTGGTGTGGCGCTGGTCAACTGTCCAGGTTTCACAGGCTTACAACAATGAGGTCAGCATAACAACTCCGAAAACCTTCAGTTCGGCAGACAGTCTAATACCTCTTCTTTCCCACACTTTCCTTCAGAGCCTCCCAAACAAGTGAGTTAGTTCTGGCGATGCATATGTCAACCTCATCATCTATGTGGACATCCCTGGAAAGTAGATGGCCAAGGTAAGTGACCTCATCCACAAAACTTTTCCATTTGCCGTTACTGTTAGTTCCACATATGAATGGTGTGTTAATGGCCAGTAAGCGCCTGGGCTTTCTTGGTGCTGTCAGGACAAAATTAGCACAAGCAGCAGAGAACCAATTCATAATGTGCAGCATCTTAGCCTCAGGCTGTATTCAGTGCACAATCATCTATCTGCAGACAAAAAAATCACACCCCAATTCTCCCTCTACTTAGTCTTGGCTTGAGAAAACTAGTGTAGAGTGCTTTGAAAATCTTAAAGTGCTATACAAATTCTAGTTATTATTATTAGTATATTTGATGTGATTATCAACATTATATGGTCTATGATATATTAAATTTTCATACTGTTATTATTAAAATTATTAAACTATTAAAATGACACCAGGCATCTTGCCAACAGAATCTTACCTAGGTTTCAGGACTCAGAAACCTGCCTTATCAAAAAGCAAGCACATCCTCCAGATAGAGCATATCATCATCTGACTACCATCCCCCACCATCCTGAGACAAGAGAAAGGATTGAGTTTGCTTAGTCACCAGTTATTCAATCCAAAAACTCAGACTCAATCCCTTCTTTTTCCTGTTTATTTGAGAGAGAATAAACTGACCCTACCTTCTGACCCAAAATGCCTCTGACTCTAACCCTGAGGCTGGAGCTGTGGTCAAATGATACTTCTCTATCCTTTGGCTAACAAATTCCCACCTTCAATTTTCCCAATCCTTGATTCAAAACTTCTGAAAACTCCCTTCTGATGCTAACACTCCCAGCTCTCTCATCTCCATCCATCCTAGTCCTGTAACTCCTAAATCCCTGCCCTTTCACCCTTACTGTCTGAAGTTTTAAATAAACAAGTTTCCCTTCATGGACTCCTCATTCACTCATATACCCAATGTGTTGTCAAATATTGTCATTCCTATCTTAAAATCTCACATAACCTTCAACTTGGCTCAGACCCTCAACAGATTTACTGAAACCAACCAATCAATAACAAAGCAATCATTAAATGACTGCTATGTACCAGGCACCTAAGGATACAAAAAGAGGCAAAAGACATTGCTCCCCTCAAAGAGCTCACAATCTAACTAGGGAGACAACATGCAAAAACAGACATCCAAAGCAAGCGAGATATAAGATAAATAGAAAAGAGCAGAAGAGTCTGACAAGCACTAGAATTAAGAGGAGTTAAGAGGAGGTTTTCCATAGAAGGTAGAATTTTAGTTGGGACTTAAGGGAAGAAGCCAAGCAGGTCAACAGTCAAAGAAGAGGAAGGAGAGCATAACAGGAATGGCAGCCAGTCAGAGAGAACGTTCAAAATCAAAAGATGGAATTGTCTTCCTCATGGAATAGCCAGGAGGCCAGTGCCAATACATGGAGGGGAGAAAGATAGAAGGTTGGAAAAATACAAGGAGGCAGGTTATGAAGGGCTCTGAATGCCAAACACAGCATTTTGTATTTGATCCTGCAAGTAACAGGGAGCCACTGGAGTTTGAGTAGGGGGATAACATCACTGGACTTGTGTGTTAGTTAAATCACTTTAGTGGTGGAGTGGAGGATAGACTAGAGTAGGGAGACACTGAGGCAGGCAGAGCCCACCCCAAAACTTTTAACGGTTCAGGAGTGAGGTGACGAGGGCCTTCACCAGGTCAGGGGAAGGATCAGACGAGAGAAGGGGGGCATATTTAGGACATGCTACAAAGGTAAAATAGGTGAGCCTGGCAACAACTTGGATATGAGGATGAAAGACAGTGAAGAATCCAGGCTGACTCCTAGGTTGCAAGCCTGAGGGACTGGGGGGATGATGTTACACTCTACAGTAACAGGGAAGTTAAGAGTGGAAGAGACTTTGGAGGAAAGATGAAGAGTTCTATTTGGGGCATGCTGAATGTGTCTACTGAACATCCAGTTCAAGACGTCTGAAAGGCAGTGGAGATGCAAGACTAGAGGTCAGCAGAGAGAATGGAGCAGGAAAGGCGGACTAGAGAATCACCAGTCATTAAACCCAGAGTAGCTGATGAGATCACCAAACAAAACAGTGCAGAGCAGGGCTTCTTCCACTTTTTCCACTCAGCAGCAGATCACTGGCCTTTTCATGGCCTGAGAGCACGTGCAGTGCAAAGTGCCTATGCTTTGTGCTGAGAACCCAAGGCTGCAGTGAAACTGCACAATGCGACGTGGGCAAGCACTGCCAGAAACGCCTTGGATCCATTACATGTTTGATTTTGAATTTTCAGGCATTGCACCTTTTATTGTTGCCAAATTTTCTGTGACCCCATATGGAGTTGCAACCCACAATGGAAGAAGTGCTAGAGGGAGAAGAGAAGAGGACCAGGACAGGGCCCTGAGGAGCAGCTACAATTAAAGGGCATGATCTGGAGGAGAGGACAGCAAGAGAAGGACGAGACAGACAATAGGAAAACCAGGGGAGAGTAGTACCCCAAAAATCTAGAAAAGAGAGAACGATCAACAGTGTCAAAGGTTGCAGAGAAATTGAGGAGAATGAGGACTAAGAAAAGGTCATTGGATTTGGCAACTAAGAGATCATTAGTAACATTGGAGATGGCAGTTTTGGTAGAATAACAAAGTCAGAAGCCAGACTGCAAGGGGTCAAGAGAGAAAAAAAGGAAACAAAGTAGAGGTAAACAGCCTTTTCAAGTTTAGCTACAGAAGGCAGGACAGATAGAGAAGTGAGAGTTATTTCAGGATAGGGGAAACAAAGGTATGTTTGTAGGCAGTGGGAAATGAGCCAGTAGAGGGCGAGAGACTTGATCTAAGTGAAAGAATGGGAGTGACAGAGAGATGGGGCAGTCTGTTGGAAAAGATAGGATGGTATGGGATCACTTGTGCAAGAAGGGTTAATCTTGGTAAGGAGTAAGGCCATCTCATCATGTAAAAGTGGCCAAATCCCAGTGATAGGAGATAAAGAAGAGGGGAGAAGAGGGAGGTCACAGTGAATGGCCTTACTTTTTTTCCATAAAATATCAACCAAGTTTCTTAGCTGAGAGTGGGAAGTTTGAGGAGAGATTAGAATTGTGTTAAAACTGTATCTTATTCTGGACTCCCTGACCACCCCTTCCCCTTCTAGTCAGTAAAAGAAGTTTTAGCAGGAAATCCAATTGCAAAGGGGAACCTGGAAGTCACGTACAAACCACCCCAAAGACGTTTACAGAGCATAACTTGCAAATTGTATCATATGTGAACCACGATTTACATCCTGGTCCTATGCCAAATCAGAGGAAAACACCTAAGGCTGCTCGTTAAAGTTCTGGTCCTGGGAGAGGTAGAAGTTCTAGACAAAATCCAGACCTTTCACAGGTCCAGACCAGCAGAACATCCAAAAGGTGCAGATAATGGAAGTTTTGTTCATAACTCTGAAATGATTTGGATATATTCATGAACTAACTCCCAGATGGCAAAGACAGGAGTTGGTGTTCCCCCCCCAAAATTATAAAAATGAGACTTCCTGCCCTCTCCCATCTCCATCGGGTCCACGCTGCTGAGTGCTCTCAACTCTAATCCGCGGTTATAAGGGTGATGCTCTTTGCCTCCACCCCCTTCTGCTCCCCTCATTGCTTTCCTTCACCACATCCAACTGTGGTCTTCCCGGGCGAGAACCCAAAAAACTGGGCATGCCTGCCTGTTCCGTAGTTTCATTATCAATCCAGAAAGGTTTGGAAAAGCCACAGTGCAGAGCGGGAGAGGGGGTTGATGAGGGAGGTATGAACAGGAGGATCGCCTCCTAACCAGAGACTCTCCGGATCCAGCGGAGCCCCCAGGGTCCGATCAGCTGGGACATCCTGGGGCCCTTCGGGATGGGGAACGGACACAGGGCAGTGACCCTGACATGGAGGAGGCTCATTCGAGAACAGAGAAGAGAAAGCTCTGAACAAAAAGGCGCCCTAGGTCCTGGAGGGAAGCGGGTGAAGGGGGTCGGAGCTCTTCCCGTGACAACGGGCATCTCCCTCCCCCCTCGGCTTTACACGTGCGCGCCGAGCTCAGAGAAGCCTCCCGCCCCGCCGGCCTCGTCCGTGCAGGAGCCCGAGGGGCAGCCGGAGCCCATCTGCAGGGAGCCAGGCTTCTGCGAGGCCTCGGGAGAGAGCGCGGGGCCGGGCTCCCCTGCCCGCCTCGGCGCTCTGCTTCTGCGGCCCCTCCTTCCGCGCTCTCCTCGGAGAACCTGAGCGCTGGCCGGGGAGGGCTCAGGACGCCCGGCCTGGTCAGACTCTCCCCCACGGCCGAGGAGCCGCCCTTTTAATTAAAGCCGCATTAAACCGGGGGGGACCCTCGGAAACAATGAGAACCGGTGCCGTCCCGCTCCTCCCCCCACAGCTCCGGACCCCGAACGGGCGGAGGCGGCCAGAGAGCCCCGGGGCCTGGCGAGGGCGGGCCGGGTACGGAGGCCGACAGCCGCACGCCCCGCCCTCACCTTCACTCAGCTCCCGGCCCGAAAGGTTGAGCTGGCCGCTCTTCCGCGCCGCCTTCAGCAGCCCCTGCGGGATGATGGGGCCGCTGTCGCCCCTCTCGTGGCGGAAGCCCGCCCGGAGATCCCGGCCCGCGGCCGCCACCGGCCTCTTCAGCCGCGACATGCTGGGGCTCCCGCCTAACTCGCAAGCCACCCCGCCTCCCCCACCCCATGACGCATAAGTAGCGCGCCGTGCCGGGCGCTCTCTACCCGCAGCCGCCGCTCCGTCTGCCCAGTGACGAAAAACGACGCGCCGCGCCCCGCCCCGCCCCCGTCGCGCGCTTCAGCCGGAAGCCTCCGCCCCGCCAATTTTGTGTCGTACTAGCGGCGCGCCCCGCCCCGGCCAGCCGCGAAGCGGGTCAAGTGGACATCGAGCCCGGACGCGGTGTGCGCGGTGACGTTAGGCCGGCGCGCCTGTGACGTCGGTAGCAGCGTCTGGGGCCCGGAGGGAGGGAGGCAGGAAGGAGGATTCTGGAGAGTCGCCGGGGCTGACTGCGTGTTCCTAAGAGCCAGCGTCCTCCTCAGGTAAGCGGGCGTCGAGGCCTCGACCAGGCGCCTTCAGCGCCCGCGGCGGGCCGGGGGCCGGGGATGGGGGCGGACGGGAGGCTTCTGGGCCCGAGAGAGGCTTCTGGGAGCCGAGGCCGGGAAGGGAGAGCGGGGGCGGCCTGTGGCCGGGAAGGGCCCGCGGAGCGCACAGGCCGCAAGCCGCGCCGAGGAGCTGCCTGGGCCGTGTGGGCCCGGGGCCGGACCCCAGCGGGCTACCGGAGGCGCCGAGCTGGCCCGAGAGGCGTCCGGGGCACAGGCCGGGCTCGGGGCGGGAGCGGGTGGGGAGGCCGCGGTCCGGAGGCCTGTGCGAGGCAGGCAGGGGGCCCGACGGGGAGCTCGCCCGACACCCCCAGGCCCGGAGCCCCCGAGCGTCCCTGGCTCTGGCGAGTGCTCTCGAGCCCCGATGGCCGGCGCGGGCGGGCGGCGGGGCTCGTGCCCGGGGGAGCGGGGCGGACGGGGTCGCCTTGCCCTCCCGAGCGAGGTCTGTGCAGACTGCCAGAGGGGCAGCACGTTCCGCTGGCCCAGTGACCTTGGGCACGTCGCTTCGCCGTCGGAGGCAGGGAGGCTGCTCTAACGGGAGAGGACGCGGGCGTTAGGGGGAGCTGGGCGGCCTGAAGCCTCGGAGGCAGGAGCTTCGCTTACCCCGGAGCGTCCCATTCCCTTTCAGAAGGAAGTGCAGGCGCTCAGGCGCGAGCAGAATCAGAGCCCCCGGCCAGCTTAAGCCTGGCTTTGTGTTAGTGTGCCTCAGCTTATCAGGACTCTTCTTTACCTGATTGACTCCTAACGCTTTATGTAGAAAGTAAGTTCAGGGTGGAGAGTTCTAGAAAGCTTGTGAGAAGTTAACGTTTTCATCAGTTGGTGTTGAATTACAATATAGTATTGAAAAAACGGTCCAATTTGTAGAAAAAGAAAAATCTTTTGTTTCAGTTGTGACACTAAGCAATAGTCTTTCTCTGAGGTATCGGAGTAGTTATTTTTACAGGTTAATTAATCTCACCTTCCCCCATAATTCTCCCTCTAAAAATTGTTACATAGTTACATGCAGGTAGGTACATGCTGTGATGCTTCACTAACTAGGCTTTGGTTAGTTTTTTGTCTGGAATCCCCTCCCTGAATTCCCATGAGGAGGCAGAAGGGCAGTGGCAAGGAGCACTGCCTCTGGAGTCTGCGGGTTCTGGGTTCAAATTCTGCCGTTGACATTTACGATTTCTGTGGCTTTGGGCAAATCACTTCACTTGAGCCTCAATTTCATTGTGTGTAAAAGTTGGACAAGATCGTCCCAGAGGTCCCTTCCAACTCTACATCTGTGGTACTGGCTGTGTGACCCTGGATAAGTCTTTAAACTCATTTATTAAATGCTTGCTGATTGATTGGGAGTAAGTTCAGTGGCAGAAAGTAGAAGATGTGGATTAATGGTTCTAAATTTTTGACTAGTTTCACTTTTTAAACTAATGTTTTACCAGAGTAGTGGGTTTGGAAGCAGGTATGCAAGGATGAAATATTCTATCATTCAGCTAAATTAATATTAGAAAAATTACCACAGTTTTTATAGCTAGTTGATGGAAATTTTCACAGCCGGTCAGCTTGAAACTTTAGTGAAGCAGGTATACTGACAGCAGTTAGCTCAGTGTTGGGGAGTGCTGTTTGCCTGCAGTTGTTTGGTTTTTTAAATTCCAAATCTTGTTTAAAATACTTTAACACAGCTGTGATTTCATCATTACGGTCCTTCTGTGTCTTCATAGTTGCTCAGCAAAATAATAATGATGATGATCGTCTTGTCGGGCGTGTGTGTGTGTGTCTGTGTGTGTGTGTGTGTGAGAGAGAGAGAGAGAGAGAGAGAGAGAGAGAGAGAGAGAGAGAGAGAGAGAGAGATCAGACACCAAACTTAGGACAAAAACTTCTCTGCCCTCACACCTTTCCAACTTTGTATATAATCTTCCGAGTCCAATGGGGTCAAACTCAATTAGGAATGGGGGGGGGTCTCTGTGTGCTTTTTAAAATGTAATATTATCTGTGTTGTATTTATATTTATTTTGTTAAATATTTCCCAATTAACATATTACTGGTTTGGGCTTCACTTTGGGAGTGTTGAGGTGTAGGACTCTGTGTTTGACACATTTCCTAGACCTGTCTTTCTTTCACTCAACTAATATTGCCTGTGAGAATAGAGGAAAGCACACCTGGGTGTGGCATTTTACTGCATTATTAGTATTTATTTAAAGGCATCTTTTCTGTATAGACACTGTAATTTCTTCTAACATTTAAAACTGAAACAGGTTTAAAATCCATCATTAGTAGCAACATTTCAAAATGTTAAGTTTGGTGGGGAATTCAGATTTCACAAATTTCTTAAGCGATTCCATTCAAATGTTTTGATTTCTGTACTTTTGTTTCCTCTGGATGAAAAAAAATAGCCAATAAATTACTGTTCTATTTCACCAAAGAATGTCAAAAGCTTTCTAGAGACAGCTCTTAACTATAACACATTTAAATACAACTGTATTTGTCAGTAACCATAGTTGGAGACATTTGTTAAAGTTATACTCCTTACAACATTGTATTTATATTTACTATTTTAAAAAGAAAAACTCTTTAATCCCCCTTGAACTAATTTTCCACCCAAGTGTATGCCATTGTTTCCAAAGTCTGGAGGGCAAACTTGGTTTGACTTGGAGGAGAAGGCAGTAATATAAAATTTTACTTATAACATGAAATATTTCTTTACCTTTCGCAATTAACTTTTAAAAAGTGAATCATTTGGCAAATTTTAACATTTATTTTTAATAATGATCAGATATAATTCCCATTTTGATAAGGGTTGTTAATTTGTTTAATGATATATACTTAATAACACATGTGTATATATATGTGCATATATAATATTAAATGTTTTGTTTTACTTTTTTTTTTTTAACATTCTTTACATACATACATACTTTTTAGGTTAAGGACTGGACCTGTCGTTTTACTGATAAAGTGAGTTTCCAGAAAAGGGAACCCCTCTACCAAAGCAGATCATCTTTTTCATTTTGCCAACATAACTACAGTCTGAGAGAGCTACCTAGAGGACAGAGGTTAAAAGACTTCCCCAAGGTCACCTAGACAGTCTATGTTTAGAGGATAAACTGGAGCCCTAGCTTCCTAGCTCCTGGGCTTTCTCTCTGATTTAGCATCCTGCCTCACTACTTAGTTTTTCCTTGAATAAAATGTTGTTCTAATGTCCTGAACCATTCCTACCTTACCTTCTGTGACAGAGGAAAGTTATTTGCATAATAATAAAATATTTTAATTTCTAGCATGGCTTATAAATATTGTAGACAACCAACTCTCCTAAACAAATCTCAGTTATTTTTAAGATCATAAAAAGACCCTGATACAAAAAAGGTTTGAGAATCTTTGCTTTAAATGAACCTGAACTGAAAATGAAACTACTAAGAGAAAATACGTTGGTGTGTTCTCTCTTTCAAAAGTTATATTAATAGCCTGGGCCCCCAGTTTCTCATTTTCCAAAAAAAGTTCTTGGATGAAAATTCAGATCAAACTAACCCTCCTTTTTTGCCTGTGCAGATAATCTGCCTTAAAAAAAAAACAAACCCATCTATTAACTCTCTAAGTGTCTTATTTCTATGATAGCAACAAATGTTGATACATTTTTTACTTGTAACCTCAAGGGGAGACTGTAAAGCTGCTACTTTTCCTGTAGTTTTTTTCCCTGATATACACCCTTGCCAATAAAATAAAATACTGTTCTGTGTCCTTGTAAGAATATTAGTCACCTTGTGGCATTTATACTTTTCCAGTTGATAAACAAGTCAGCTGCTCTACAAGACTATAGTTTTGCCTCAGATATTTCAAATACTCTTTCAGTCTGCTTAAGAGGTTCTAAACTCTTTCCACCATTAAAAAGATGTGGGGCCTAACATGAAAAAAAAAAAACCAGCCTTGGATTTTCCCTTACATGTTGCCAATTAGTTCTTTTCCACTTGATTGAAGATAAAAAATAGAACTTACTAACATAGAAGTAATTAAGGTGAAAACAAACTTTTAGTTAAAAATCAAAAGTTGTGTTGGGTTACTATCTTTTTTTTTTTTTTGAGGGCAATTGGGGTTAAGTAACTTGCCCAAGGTCACACGGCTAGATTTTTGTTTGTGTGTGCATTAAGTGTCTGAGGCCAGATCCAAACTCAGGGGTTACTGTCTTTTTGAAAAAGAATTGCTGGGGGCTGCAGGGAAATTTAGTCTGCAGACATTTATGAAACACACCATTTCAACCCAGCAGGCACTGGGTGCAAAGACAAACTTAACTCCTATTTAACACACATAGGCACATCTAAGCAGACGTGAATGTGGGCCATTTGGTCAAAGGGAGGGAGGCAGTTTTCAGGAATAGCCTCTTGGAGGAGATGGTGCTGGGAGACTACCCAGAAATCCCTACCCTTAGAATGCTGAGGGAGCATTTAGGCAAATGCCCTGAGGTTGGAGATGGAATGTCCTGCCTCAGGAAGAGAAGGTAGACCAGTCTGGCTGTCCTGGGCCACCCTAAAGACAAAGCTGTTTATGTAATGGGGGGAAAGGGGGTGTGAAGCCAGGAAATGAAGAATTTTAAATGCCAAGTTTATATTTTATCTTTGAGGGAATGGAGACCTACTCCCCCCAGTCCCATCCCCAGGAGTAAGGGCACCAGGCCTGTGCTTTAGAAATAGCAATTTGGCAGCCTTGGAGAGGGGAGAGTGGACAAAGGGAGTTGGCAGTTAGAACCAACCCTGGCACTTAGGCTCTTGCACATAGTCTGACCAGCAGTTGATGAGGGCCTAGCCCTAGGCTGTGTGTGGCCTTGAGGGTAGAGAAGGGAACAGAAGGATGTGAAAGATTGTGAAGACAAAATGACAACACCTGGACTTTGATTGGCTATAAGGGGTGAAGAAGAGGAGTCTGGAAGGATTGTTGCACCCTGTGGCTGTGCATCAGGTGCCTAAAAGAATGGTGTATAGAACACCCATAGAATGGGGGGTACACATGATGAGTTCTGTGTGGGGCATGTTAAGTCCTGGGCCTCAGTAATTTGGGGGTCTTCACACCCAAAAGATTTTGTAGTTAGATTATTCATATAACTGTATTTTCCATGGATGGGTCTATCTCAAAATAAAGTCCTTTTAGTCTTAAGAACCATAGTTATTTTATATAGCTAAAATGTTTCCTTTCCCCTATACTGTCCTGCAGCTAATAATTATGTTTATATAGTGTTCTGTGGTTGTAATTCAGGTTTCTTTTTTAAAGGCTAAGAATAGGTGTTTTTCTTCAGAAAAGAGGCCTCAAAACTAATTCATAAAATACAGTTTGGAAATGGAGCAGTTAGAACCTAGTCCTATCTTTTAGCCATGATTGATCCCTGCAAAACAAAATGAAGGGCAAAAAATGATAAGGCTGGGCATCTGAAGCATAACGTTTTCTCTCTGGTTTAGAAAGTCATAGCATTGTACAGTTTGGCCGTTATAATATTAGCATTAGGACTTCTGTTCTCTGTAATCTTACTTAGAAATTAATCTAAAGTTGTATTGTCAAACTCAAATAGAAATAGATCCCCTCGAGCTTTTTAATTGACTTAGAAAACCACAAATTAGCATTATCTATGCTGTAGTTTTCTTTATTAAACTTGTCCCAGTTAAAATTTTTTATCTACTTTTGGCTGCATTCAGGAGTTTGGCTGGCATGTGTTTGACATCTGTGCTGTAAAACATTTGGATGGGGGGTGGGGACCCTTACTAGGGTTTTTCTCCTGCAAATGATGAGTGTGATTTTTAAAAAATTAAGCATATTTATTATTGGCCCTGGAGGGATGTGCATAAAAACTAATTGACATCTAAATAAAATTTGGAATTCAAACCAAGTTGATCATCTCAGACTTTTAAAATATGTATAGTTGACTTATTTCTTTAGCTGCCAGGGGCCTTTCTGTTTTCCTTTTAATACCCTCATTTTCTTGTTTTTTTGTCCCCCACATGCCCCCCTACTCCCTCTGTTCCCTAGTTAGGATTTGGATAGACTAAACCTCTAATCAGAGTTAATTATTACTTGAAGCAAATCGTAATCTACATTTTATAGGGACTAGAGGAGATGGAAACCCCCCCAAAAAACAAAGGGATCTTAGAGTTTCAAAATTCTATGAGGTGAGGATTTGCCTTGTTGGATAAAATTGTGAGGTAAACTTTGGTTGTTTGGGACTTGGGCATTTTTTGAGAAAAGTCCTTGTCTTTTGGCCACAAAGACCAGTATTTTTCTTTAGCATTTACTAGGTACTAGGTAGTCCCTAGTATTTTAACAGCTTGTTTGAGGATGACCAATATTACCCTACCTCAAACTAAATCATATTAACATATGTATTCTGAATTGTCAAATGCACAAGTAGCATCTGGTGGATGGTTTTGTTTCATTAAACATGAAAATGTGTATGTTGGTAGTACATTAAAGTTCAAAATGATGTCTAGTGAAAGGTTTTCATATTTTCAACATTTAACCTGATTATTTTAGAGCAGTAGTACTTAGCCTTGGGTCCATGAATTTGTTTTAAAAGTATTGTTTGTAACTGTAGTTCAATATAATTTGTTTTCCTTTGTAATAATAATCATTTACAATACATACAATCATGCACATAATTAACCTTGATTTGTGAGGTCTGTGAATAGCACTGAGGCCCATAATGAAGAAAAGAACCTTTCCGTTAGAGGCATAATCAAAATACCATTCCATTCCATTTTCCATCAGTGAAAATTAATGAAGTTATAAACCCCTCTTGTTACTTCAAGGAAATTGGCAATATTTTAAAAGGTTCGTATTAATTTGAAATGATTGGTTTTCATACTGGAATTTAAAATAGTTTGTAACTTAATTTTAAAGCAAATTTGAGAAATTGTCTTAGTTTACTTTATTCACTTTGGTATTGCAGTTCAAATAGTTTGAATATGTTCTTTTGGAATGCTCATTTGTATGAATAAGGTGATACTTTTAAAAATGTCTTCTTTGGTAGTCAACCCTTTGAGCCTGCCATCTTAATATTTACTTTTATATACATTTTAATTTTTTAAAGGTAGGTTTAGACTATAGTGCCAGATATGAAATGATGAATATTCAGGCCATCATCTTAGAAAGAAACAAAAATGAAAAAAGCACTTCATATTTTTCTGCTCAGGATTTCCATAAATCCTTTCAAGTCAGGCAGCACCTGATTATTTATTTAGATAGCTAACAAAGTGTGGGTTTTCCTAGAAGTGAAGTTACCATTAATATAGGTTCAAATAGAAATACATTGTCTGCAACAAACTTCCTTATGATTTTATTAAGAAAACATTAATAGGAAAGGGATCTTTTTTTTTTACATTTGCTTCTTTATAATAAAGGGGCAATTACTGCACATATATAGATGTTTAATAAGTAATGGTTGAATGACTGTTTTATAACACACATACACACACCCCCTTCCCCCTAGTTATGAGTAACAGAACAAAAAGCCAGCCCCTACAGGTACCTGCTGTCTGTCACCTTGTGGTGCCAGAATCACATGGGATTGGCTTCAGGACACTTGCCATCTCACTGTTACATGTTTTAAAAAAAATTTTAAGGTCATTTTCATCCTCCTAAAAGATACAAATTTTCTTTAAAGAAAAAAAGTCAAATTTCAAAAGAGTTAACATTATGCTTATGCATATAAGAATAGTATTAAAATTAGTCTGGGAAAACTATTTTTTTGGCAGTGAACAAGCCCATACTTAGGGGGTGTGGGCAGGAATGCCCAAACCAGTCCCATCCTTTTTTTTCCTTTCCATTTTAGTTTCGAAATAAAGACATCTTGCCCTCTGCACCTCATGTAGACATATGGAGTGGAAGGGAGGGGGAAACTATGAAACAAATATTCAGATCCATGCCGGTTTTGAACACAGACAAAACGTCCTTGTTTTATTAAGAGGACTTTTGTGATCATTCAGCTCTAATTTCTACTGATGCTGAGTCCCTCATTTAAAATTTGAGGGAATAAGGAAAGAAAACCTTAGCATCAAACTTCAAAATACGATTTTATGTCTAAGCAATCAAGATGGATTTGTTTTATTGATAGGTCTGAAAAGAGGTGTTAGATACTGTCTCATTGTTCTACATATTTGCAGAAGTAAAATATGGCTAAAATGAAATAAAATCACAATTCACAGCACCTGACACTCCATGTATTTCTGTACGTCTGCCCTGACTGTTCCCTAGGCCTGAAATGCCCTTCAGACTTCCTTGTTCTTGTTTTCCTGTTATTCCCCCCTCCCCCCATTAGAATGTGAGCTCCTTGACATCCAGGACCTCATTTTTTCCTTCCTCCTTTTTCTTTGTATCTCTAGCACTTAGCAAAATGCCTGGTTCCTTATCACATTGCTTGACCTATTCATAGTAAGTGCTTGTTGGCTGTTGAAATGAACATAAAATAAAAATAATAGGTTTTAATTAGTTAAACATTGGTAAAGGCATAAAGCTTTCTGTATACATCTTTGTGCTTAGACATACCATCTTCTATGCCAATGACTCCACATCCAGCTCCAGTTTCTTCCCCTGAACTTCAACCCTACATAATCAGTTGTTGATTGTAGTTTCAGACTGAATGTCCTGGAGTTGTCTTAAACTCAAATGTCCAAAATATGGAGTCATATTTCTACCCCCACAAAACTCTTTTCCAAACTTCCCTTTTCTATCAAAAGATACCACCAGCCCGCCAGTCTCCCAGTTTCATAAGCTCACTCTCCCTCGCCCACATATCCAATCTGTTGTCAGATCTTATCCATTATTCTTCCACATCTCACCTCCAGCTCCCCTTTCCTTCAGGCATGTGGCTACTATGTTAGTTCAGACCTTAATCACTTCTCACCTAGATTATTGCATCAGCCTCCTTAGGTCTCTCAGCTTCAAGTTTCTTACCAATGCCCCTCCAGTCTATCTGGCATAATGCTGCCAAAATACTTTAGTTAAACAGAGACCTGACCTTGTGGCTCCTCTACTCAACTCAGCCCGGTGGCTTCCTATTGCCTCTAGGATAAAATATATATTCCTATATTTAACTTTTAAAAGTCCTACATAACCTGCCCGTAATCTTGTTTCTGTTGTCTTTTTGGATGTTGCTTCCACATCCCACACTCCAAAATAGAGCCAACCTGGCCTTTCTGTTTCTCCCACAAGATGCCAGTCCCCCTTTTGTGTCTTTGCACTGACTGTCCCACATGTTTGGAATGAGCCCCCTCCTTCCTGCCACCTCCTCTAACAAGGAACTCAGTCTGCATCTTCTGCTTGAAGACTTTCCACATTGCCCCAACTGCTAGTGCCCTCCCTTGCCAGTTACCATATTTGTATATTTCTATTTATGCTGTGTCTATTTTTATGTGTTTGTTGTCTCTGCCCTTACAATGGGATCTCTTTGTGCCTAGGATTGTTTCATTCTTTTTACTTGCATTGTAGTACTGGCTTAGCTTAGTTCCTGGCACACAGTAGGTACTTACTAAATGTGTACAATATGCTATGTCTTGAGTAGTTGAAACGTCAGGTACAATATGTAGGATTGCAGCGAATCCCTTTGGACCATGGTCTCCCATGTGGGTAGCTGGAATCCTGGGTCAGCCTATCTGTGCCTGAATAGTGTGTATCTTTCATTTGTAGAACACCCATAGAAAGGCACAAGATTCTTCAAAAACTGTATCTGATAGGAACTGCATATTAATTTCATTGGATGAAAACTGTGTATTAGCAGGTGAGTTTGGGCTTTTTGTTTTAATAATGTCCAAATGCTGGCATTTTTAGTATTTTCAGGTACCTGTCAAAATTAAAAGAATTTGGTATTAAATGTATCCTTCACCAGGCATTGTGCTAAATTCTAGGTAATACAGAGACAAAAAGAAAATATTCCCACCTCCCCAGGTACTTAAATTGCTGTTAGCTGGAGTTGGGTGTTTCTGTAATCCCAGAGAATATTTGTATGCCCCAGATATTGTTCCATCATTAATTAGTTTTACAAGCTACTTGGTTATTTTAAAACAAATTTTTGAAAGATTAAAATTAAGTGATTATAAACGGATTCAGCTATTGAAATTTTAATGTTGAGGTTATTTAAGGCAGAGATGTCAAAAGGCCCCTCAGTTGCCCCAAACTGAATGAAAATGAACTTGCGAAATGTGTAACCAAATAAACCAAAACACGGGGGACGGTGTTAGAACCTGTGGCTCCCCGGGCCTGGCAGGGGTCCTTACCGAGCTTCCGAGGGGCCTTTTGGGTCTGCATTGGGGGCGGTGCTCTAAAAAGACCCCGCGGGCAGCAGCGTTCGCAGTCGGGCTTTGGTCAGTTACTAAAATAGAGGCTGTTAAAGGGCAATTGGGGGGGGGGGTGCCGGGGAGGAGAGGGGTCCCCCCTCCGACCAGTCCGCCCAGGAAGGGTCTGCCCTTGGTGCTGGGCCACCGCCCGGCCCCAGGGCCTTAGCTGGGCTGACACGGCCGGTGTCCGAGGCAGAACTGGAACCCCGAACACCCCCCAGCCCTCCGCCCCTTCCAGGGACGAGGCCGCTTGATCCGAGGGGTGATGGGGGGGCTGGAGGGGGACAGTGGCGCCGGGGGGAGGGGGGGGAATCTGAGCCAGCGCCTTCATCACCCCGATCTGGCCGACGGGAACACTGAGACGGGCAAGGCTTCCTGCTTCCTGCCTGCGGCCCAGGTGGATGGGAGAAGCTGGGCCCGGAGGCCTCGGCCCTGAACCCTTTCCCGGGTGATGTCACTGAGAGGACGCCGCCGACGTGCCGGGGACGCACCGCGCACGCTGGGCGCGCATGCGCCGGCGCGGGGCATGGTGGGACGCCGCGGCCCAGCCCGAGCGAAGGGGGCGGCCGTTTGTTCTGTGCGTGCCTGGGCCTGCGCGCGGTTGGCGGTCGGACCCCGCTCTCCGCGTCCGCCCTCGGGCCCGCCCGCCCCTCGCTCTCCTCTTCCTCCACCGCCTCCTCGTCCCCCGGGCGCGGCGGTGGCGGCGACCCCGGCTCCCCTCCCCCTCCCCTCCCTCCTCTCACTGTTTGTTGTGTGTTTGATGTGTTAAAGCAGGAGCGAGCGAGGCCTGAGAGCGCCATGAGCACGCCCACCGTCGTCCCCAGCGCCGTGGGCCCGGGCCCGGGTCCGAGCGGCGGCGGAGGCCCGGGCGGCGGCGGCGGCGTCCCCGGGGGCGGCAGCGGCGGCGGCACCGAGGTCATCCAGGTGACGAACGTGTCCCCGAGCGCCAGCTCGGAGCAGATGCGGACCCTCTTCGGCTTCCTGGGCAAGATCGATGAGCTGCGCCTCTTCCCGCCCGAGTGAGTAGCCGTTGGGGGGGGAGGGGTGTGGAGCGGAGCGGGTAACCGGGAGGTGCAGGGCCGCGCCTTCCCGCGTCGAGGAGGCCGGCCTTTGTCCCGCTTCCGAGCCTAGCTTTGTTTTCTCCAGTTGTCACCCTAAGCAATTCCTCCTCAGTTCGTTAGGGTTTTGTTTGCTTGCTTTTTGGAGGGGGAAGCCAGGGCGATTGGGGTTAAGTGACTTGCCCAAGGTCACACGCCTAGTCTGAACCCAGGTCCTCCTGACTCCGGGGCCTATGCTCTACTCACTTGGCCCCCTCTTAGTTTCTTAAAGAATCTGGTAGCTGCTGGAATAGGAAATAAGCAGACGCTCAGATGCTGAGTATGATGGGAAAGCAATCCGGGTTGGGAGCTGAAGGAGACGGCGCTTCTAAGGCATACGCTTGTGGCTCCTTTGTTGCTGAACCTTGAGCCGGTCTGGAAGCCTCGCTTCCTTCGTGGTGTGCTCTGCATCACAGGGTCTCTGGCCCTTTTTTTGTCTGTCAGCACTCTATACTATTTAAAAACTATTGAGGATCCCAGAGAACTTCTGTATCTGAGTAATAGCCACCAATGTTTTACTGCATTAGAAATTTAAACTGGCAAGTTTTTAAAATATGTATATTGGTTTACTTGAAATAATAAGAAACCCCATTACATGTTTACGTAAATAACATAGATGAAAAAAATTTTCCAGACCCCAAAAAATGAGTGAGAATAGCCTTTTTTTACCCTAGTTACTTGGATACTTTACAAGTCTTCTTTAATAGAAGACAACCTGGATTCTTCTGCTTGTTTCTGTATTCGGCCTATTGCAATACATTGTTTTGGTTGAAGTATATAAAGAAAATCCAGCCTTATACAAATAAGGAGTATTTTAATAACTTTTTCTGATAATTGTGGAGATTATTCTTTTAATGCCGCACTAAAACTCAACTACTTATAGTTTCTTAAAGGTTAGTTGTCATGTGGGATCTAAAACCATTATAAATTTTTAAAAATTCATTAGCATATGTTGTACTTTGAATGCACCTTTTACACCATGAATAACTTGTAATATTTCACACATCAGTCATTTGGAAAATACTGGTGCATGCAGAGCTTCCATAGGTTAACACATTTCGTTATGTAATTGAAAATTTGCATTTGTTAGTATCATCACCAATCCCATCAGAAAAGTGTACTGTTGTGAAGCTGTCAAAACTCGTGGAAAATGAAAATTTTCCAAAATTCTAATTTTCTCTTGAAAATTTTAATTTTATCCTAGGCAACAAAAATGTCCCTTTTCTTTCCTTAAAGTGACAATGCTCACATCATTCATTTGTGAAACTGTCTCCCAAGCATGCTACATCCCACCCAAGTCAGAAGAACCACCTTTTAGGGGCGGCTAGGTGGCGCAGTGAATAGAGCGTCGGCCCTGGAATCAGAAGGACCTGAGTTCAGAGCCGGCCTCCAACACTTAATCCACACAAACAAAAACCTAGCCGTGTGACCTTGGGCAAGTTACTTAACCCCAATTGCCCTAAAGGGGCGGCTAGGTGGCGCAGTGAGTAAGAGCGCCGGCCTCGGAGTTGGGATGACCCGAGATCGAATCCGGCCTCAGAAAATGAGCAGCACCCACACACAAATAATGACTAGCCGTGTAACCTTGAGCAAGTTACTTAACCCCAATTGCTTTAAAAAAAAAAAAGAATAACCACCTTTTAATTTCTAAACTCAAACTGCTCTTCCTCGAGGCACACCACTCATACACCAGCTGTGCTCTATGAGGACTTCACTTTTTGTCATACAGAGTATTAAGAAGGGGGAGAGGGGGCGTCCAGATTTAATCAACTTAGTAATTTTATTTTTCCTCAAGGACTTAAATGGAACTGATGGGTTGTTTTTACTGGGAGCTTGTGTCTGTGAAGACACAATGACTGCTGGCATAGTTTGGTGTCCTCGCCTGGCTTCCCATCTAAGGCATCAGCACTTTTACCCACCATTTCTTTGATATTTTTAATGTAAATAGCAACATAGTTGTCGCAACATTAACCATGAGATTCAAAGAAGTTACTCAGTAGTTTTAATAGTTCAGCACTCTGAGATATCCTGAAATGATTAGTTGGTGCTGATACTAGATGAATACAAGCAAAACAAAAGGTCCAGCCTGATTTGTCCATTTGTAAGGCAGAAGTACAAATCTGTAGACAAGATATCAACTGCATGTTACAAGTGTTACAAGGAAAGTTTTCATTCCCAGTCTCTGGGGCACTCCACTGTGCAGTGGTGAGATAACAGAAGTGGAAAGGGAAAATAATGGCTTGGTATCATTATGCCACTAGTTCTGACCTGGGGCCCTCGAGGCTTGTGGGGCCTTATCCTAGCCCACTTAGAGAACCTGTGGTCTAAATGGGTTAGAACAACAAACCCCTTCAGAGGTTGATCTTCCCTTTATATGATGAGATAATTACTAATGCTGATCTGAATAGTGAAAAATATTTAAATTATTGGTTCAGAGAGACTTTGTTTAGAATGATGGTCATTCTGCTTGTAGTCAAGATTGATTGTAGCCTTTTTAAAAAGTGACGTTTCAGGGCAGCTAGGGGGTGCAGTGAATAAAGCACCAGCCCTGGAACCAGGAGGACCCAAGTTCAAATCCAGCCTCAGACACTTAATACTTACAACCTGTGTGACCTTGGGCAAGTCACTTAACCCAATTGCCCTGCCCTCCCCTCGCCCCCAAAAGGCAAAAAAAAAAAAATGACATTTCTTGAGGGGTTGTGGCCACTTTCTGGAAATAATTAGAATGTTTATTGGTGTGATTGATAATAAAATAATAGCACAAGTCAAACTCAGCATGAAAACACTGGTCTCTGGAAAGGCAAAAAGTGAACACCTTGTCTTTACTTCTGTTTTTATAACATCCCTGAAGAGTAATGTTCATCCTTAATGAATTCAGCTTTTCTAAGAAAACTGTGGGGTCTTTGTTGCTGTTTACACCATGGTACACACCTTTTGTTCCAGTGGAATGTTACACTAGAGAATTGTGCAGCTGAGAAATCAATTCAGAGTATATATATTAGCATTGAATTTGTTGGAAATTCCAAAGTGTGTTTAAAAAAAAACCTAGTGCTTTGTTCATGGTAAACACTAAAGTAATGTCTCTTGAATGATTCTTTTTTACAAAACGGATTCTGATTTCTCTTGCTTACCAGATAACTGAGTTTCCCCCCTTCACCAGCTACTTTTTCCATTTGTTTTCAGTTCTTATTTTTAGATGATGGTGACTCAGTTGAAGTTCTGAGAGAGTTCTCTTCCTGGTTTGGGGGGGGGGGGAGCATTCCCATAGCAATATCAAGCACTATGATTTGACTCTACATTCAATTTTTTGGATCTGAAATCTTATCATCTTTTTCTTTTGTGCCAGCGCATATAACACTGTGTGCCTTTAGTTCTGGATGGAGGACTACTCAGATAAATGAGTGGATATCTTTCCTATAACAATATAAATTGATTTATATACCTTTCAGTTTTGCAGAGCTCTTTACAGATATTTGATTTGGACCTTACATGCAAACATTTGAAGTATAGGTGTTGTATATGTGGTATTTTGCTTCAGTTTACAGCTGGAGTGACTGAGGCCCAGAGTTCAGGTGACTTATCCATGGTCACAGTAAAAGGACTAGATACAGAATTTTTTTTTTTTAACTCAACTGCCCTGGTTCCCAAGTCCTGCATTCTTTGAAAATACTCAGTTTTCTTAGTTCTGATGCTCAGATGCCAATTAAAAAAAAAAAATCCCTCTTCCACTAGACAATCCTTAAAATACTGTAAGTCCAGCTCTTGACTGTCAAACCATAGATCTCTACCCCCTTATCTTCCCTCCCCCTCTCTCTGAGACACATGTTTTGTTTTCCTCTGTTCTCCAAGCTAAATATTCTAGTTCATCTAGCTATCTGATGGTATGGCGTTCAGTTCTTTTGCAGCTCAAATTGGAGTACTATCGGCCAGAATACAACCTATTATTTTTAAGAGAGACTAAGTAACTCACCTGGTTGAGTTGAGTAAATACAACAAAACTAAAAGTAGCTTTCTTGACCTGGTGGTCAGCTCTTAGTCATAGTATAGTCATAAAAACTGTGATGAAGTGGGGAAGAGGACACGTAAGTTTTTCAGGTGCAACTTGATAATTAGCTCCAGAATTCTCTATTACAACCCTGGAAATTATTGCCCCTTATATGCTACCCTAGAATAGGGACTTGAGAGCAGTGGAAAAGTGTGCAGGTTGTTACCCTGCTCTAGCACACACTTTTCCTTAAGGAATATTCCCCTCCTGTAGATTGAACAATCAGATTTCCTTTTCCTGTGTAGTACTTAACAATGATCATATTTTCTATCATACTATGTCTGATAAGTGACATATTTCTTTTGTAAAAACATAAATGAATTCTTGAAATTAGGAGCATTCCGTTGTATTTCTGTTCCATGTAGATCAGGCGTGTCACACTACAGTAGAATTAGGGCCCCTAATTCATACCTAAGGATGCCTGCCGGCCACGTATTGACTTAGTGTAAAATATAACTGTATTTTGATTTATTTTATTAAATATTGCCTAATTACATTTTAATACCGTTCAGGTTGCCTGTTGTCACCTTTAGCACCAGCACATTTTCAGATCATCTCTTAGAGTAGAATACATTTACAATTGACTATCATTTATTTTATATTGAATTCTTAAGGGTTTTAAGACAAATACATTGTTTTCACCTTGTCCTTAAATATGCACTTGCGGATTTCTTTCCTTGTAATCATTAACTACAAGTGGAGGACTTTGGTAAAGTAATGGTATTTTTTTAACTTGGATAGCATGAAGATAACTTCTTAAAATAGCTTTAGCCTTTAGAATATTTTACATTTTGGAGTGGGGAACCTGATAGGGTGGAAAGAGCCCTAGATTTACTATCACAGGACCTTGACTCACATGCCAGCTCTGGCAGTATAGGATTTGAGTTAGCTTGGGCAAATTCCTTTATCTCTCTTGATCTGTTTCCTTACCTCTTAAATTGCTGGTTTTGGCTGCATGATCTCTTAAGGTCCCTTGGAAATCCAGACCTGTTATCCTCAGGCTCAGAAGGATGATTCAACTTCCTCACCATGCAGGACTTCTCGTGCTTCCACATCTACCTGCCTTCTGGCTACAGAGGTTATCCTTAAAATTTAAGGTGCTTCAGAGTTCTGTGAATCTTTTCTTAAGAGAGTCCTGGTCACTAGCAAAAGGGAATCCTAAGTGTATCCTAAAATGAAAATTGTTAGCAATCATCATTTTAGAGGCTATAGGTCACTAATTTCATTTGAACATAATTTTTATAGGTCAGTTACTAACTTCATTTAAGCATAAATATGAAAATAATTCAGAGGAATTTCACTAATATAGAAAGCTAGCCTGAAAACCTAAGTTTAAATCCTACCACTAATGCTTATGTACTCTGGTCAGGTAACTTCTTCCTCCCCCCAGACAGTTCTCCCAACTTGTCTTCTGTCTGTGAAGGTACCAGTAGAGGCACTTCCTTGCATATACAAGCACAGTCTCAAGTCTAGTCCCTTCTCCTACCCAGGTTCTTTGACTATATACAACCTTTGAAGAGATTTATCGACCATTGATTAGTATCTTTACTTTCCATATATTCTGTTCTCTACCCAAAAAAGGATGAAAGCATATTCACACCACCATTACCCCCAATTTAATGACCCAGAATTTTTATAAATATATTACGACTCTTGCCATTTAGATAGACTTAGAATCAAAAGAGCAGCTTCACAGCAACATTTTGTATAATCATTGATAGCTACTGAATTATCTGCAAGTGTAGTATAAATTGAATAATTTTGGATATTTTGGTTTCTAACTTATTAAATCTATACAACAAAGGAAGGCAATGCAGAATGTCTAATGGCTGAGGGATCTTGATTTTCCCACCAATTCTAAGGTTTAGTTTTTTTTTTAAAGCGTTTCCTAGAAGAAAGCATAGCTAGAAAGTTTAGAATCTACTCTTATTTGTGTTGCCTAGAACATTCATCTTGTTGTTGCACCACACATTCATGTTTTGAGCACGGAGCACTCACTTTCTGTCACCTTCTTTAAAATTATCTGATAAAACCTCAGAATTCTCGAGAGTATAAATGTGATTAAGTCGGAATCAGTTGAGGCTTTTGTGCTCTCTTGGCCTGAAAGTCAGAAGTAAAGCTGGTGAGTACCCTCTCTAAATTTGAAATAGCTCACTAGAGGAAAAGAAGCCCCCCCCCCCCTCTGAATTTTACGTAGATCTGATTGATAAGCAAAGCTTTTCACTTTTCTTCCATCCTCCACCTTTCCCAGAAACCTCTGTGATATTTGCTCTTAAGTTTATAGTTGATTATAAATTTATTTTGTTATCACTGTGGTCAAGAGTTTATATAGAAGAATAGGGCAGGTATGTGAAGCCTAGAGGATGCAGACAAGGGAATTAATTCTCTATCAGGCATCCAGTTTTCTTAGAATGTTCATTTACTGACTATCCCAACTATTTGGAGCATGATTTGGGGTGTTGAAAATTGGGCATTTCATTTGAAGCTTGTTTATGCATTGTCTATTATATTGGTTATTAATATATACTAGACAACTAAAATTTTAGTAAATACATAGTACGTTTTGGAAGATTTAATGATTTGGTTTGTTAAATCATAAAGTAGATTGGTGCTAATTCCTCTGGAAATGCTGTGTATGAATTTAGTGTTCTAGGTTAAGAACAGTATTTGGAAACCTTTGACTTCTGGCCCCCAATTGTGATTTTTATTTTTTTGCAATAAAGTAGTACGTACTATGGTAGTTAATCTCTTTTTTCTGTTGTCTCTCCCTCTCTTTCTCTCTCTCTCTCTCTCTCTTTTTTTTTTTTTAGTGACTCGCCTTTGCCAGTATCCTCACGTGTCTGTTTTGTAAAGTTCCATGATCCAGACTCAGCAGTTGTGGCACAGCACCTGACAAACACTGTGTTCGTTGACAGAGCTTTGATAGTCGTTCCCTATGCAGAAGGTTTGTGCTTTGTTTCACTGCCTATGTGGCCAACCTCTTGGTGACCGTCTACCTCAGTCTAGTTTTGTAGAGTGAGTAATAGGAGCATGTTAAAAATCTAAGCAATTAACATTTTGAGACCCTTGGTATACTGTGGTCCATAGTTTTTACTTACATTATATTATGGCCAATTTTTAGTCACTCTTAATCCTGAAAATTAGAATCAGTTCCAATTTTCCATGTTTAGCTCTTTTTATTAGTAAAAATGAAATAACTGTCCTTAACTTCATTTCCTAAAAGATATTTAGTAAGTGATTATCTTAATTGGTGTTGAGTTTAACCCCTCTTCCCCACCCTTAAAAAAGGCCCTTAAAAAATCAGTAGTCTGACATGTACCTTCATATAGATGCCTTTAAAAAATGCATGACTTGGAATTCCACTTTTAATAACACATGAGAACAGGAGTCATTATTTCCTTTTACTGGTATTTCAAATTAAATTTACCAAATTGTAGATTCCAGTATACCAAGGGTTGAATGATTGTGGTTTGTGTGAAAAACCAAAAATTCCTTTAGGTTAGGTGCCAGAGGGGCACTGGGCATTTTATTTTATTCCAAGTTGTCTTGTTCAGCCTTGCTATACTTCATAGAATTTCACTAAATAATAAACTCTTCTCTCTGTTATTTGTGTGTGTGATTTTTGTAGTGGAGAAGGCAAATGCAAAGCCCTTCCAGATGACTGAAAAACAGTGGGTCCTCTGCCGCTACAGGGGATTCTAGACAATAACTAAAGGCCAGCAAGCCCCGCTCAAGCCCCCCAGGTGTTTTCCTGGTGTCACCAAATGTTAACCCATTTTCTCTCTTTTTACATTTTAGGCTGTTAAAGTAATTGGACAGGACAAAAGTGGGGTGGGTGGATTTTAACAATGGGACAAGATAGCACTTTTACAGCCACTTAAGGCAGACTTCAGTCCAAATGTACATTTATTTGATTTGTTTCTCTATAAATGTAGCACATGGTTAAGAAAAATCAGTGAAACATAGGAGAATTACTGGAATTTAGGTAAATATGTATAATTGCTGCAATTTATCGGCCAGGCATTTTAAATTCTGCCATTTTTTCTTTTATGAACTGTCAGGGCAACTAGTTTCTTGATACTGTCTTTTCAAAAAGGAAAATACCATCTATCTCTCAGTATCAACCTGAAAATTTGTACCGTGCCTGATAATTGGGTTTCAAGATATATAGTCCAGAAAACTTGGGAGAGATTTTGTTTTTCTGAAGAAATCCCTTCGATTTTCTGCTCCTGGAGAAGGCATGCTCTAATAATATATCTATCTCAGTACTAAAGAGTAAGAGCCTGTTTCTGAACAAGCTTCCCCAGGGCAGTTTGTGTTGGTTTAAGCGATTTCCTTTTTGTCATTGTCCCTGTTAGAGAAGAAACCTGGCACCCAAAGAAACCCAGAGCGTGAGCCTGATTGGTGGGTCTTGGTGCCGGTCTTTGGGGCAAATGCCCATCAAATAATTTGTAAGGACATTTGAATGAGGCTTTTCTAGAAGAAGGAATCTTTTGTTGGATAAGCCTTCTAACAAGTTTTTCCAGATGCTAAATAAAATAGAGTATACCATAAAATAGCAGCTTTTCATATACAGTTTAAAAGGGAATACTCTCACTTTTTTAGATGAGTTTTTGAAAGTGAATTTTTTTTTAGTCTTACTGGATTATGGGTGTTTTTTTCATTTCAAAAACCTATTGGTGTATTTCTCTAATGATGTGCGGTATTAATGTTGCCTGGCCCCAGGTGTCTCACTGCACAAATACTCCTTCCCTCTCTCACACTTTCCCCTCCATTTTTAGCTCTTACCCTTTGGTGTTGGCTCTTGCTCAGTGTATTAGAATTGTACACACACGGAGTCTATGGGAAGGCATATCCTTAAATTGATAACATTGTGATGCAGTCAGATTTGGAAGGAACTTTTAGTATTAATGGATTTGGGGATTATTTAGGTTCCTTGGTTAATGTTTGTTTCTTTTGTCTGTTTCTTTTTCTTTCATTTCTACACATTCATGCAGTATTTCATGGTTCTATCAAAGCAGCAGTAAAAAAAAAACTCTTGACGCATGAAAATTAACTGGTGAGGGGCCTCATTGCTATTTTCAAATTGTAGTTTTATTTTCAAATAGTTTTTTTTTTTTAATCAGAGGATCGGATGCATGATTTTTTTTTTAATGGATGCAGATCTTCTATTAGGTGTCTCACAATAAGTTCAAGAGGATTTAGATTTAGATTTCCAGAAATGTTGCATATGCACTAATTTGAGATAGAGATGTTGATATTTTATATATCCTCTTTCTGAGACATAATTTTGCATGCAAAATTATCCCTTAATCTCTGTAGGTATGTTAATATATTGATGCATTAATTAGTGCCCAATATCCAAATGATCTTCTCCCCCCTCTCCATAACTCTTGGTATCTAAACTTGATGACAGCTCTGACACAAACGATAACAGTGCTGTGTATTATACATTTGTTTATGTTATCGGCACTCTCAGTATAGGTGGAAGGAACCATTACCTTTATTTAACAGTGGTTTTTCTTTTTTGTTGTTGTGTTTTACAGTTCTTTTCCCTGGTTCAGCCTGAACTATATACCAGGCCCTGCTGAAAATACCACCCAACAGTTTTCTTCTGCAGCTTATCCAGTTTCTCTTAAGTGCCCTGTACATATTGTATGTTTTATGATGAGATGCAGTTTCTTAATATGTATTACAGAAATACTACTGGTATTTGCAAATATGTAGTTAAATTGTATTATTGAACTCTCATTTTGGGGGCTTGGGCACATTAACAGATTAATCCATCTATCTGTATAGGGCTTTTGCTGTTGGATAGGATTAAAATTGTCTACATGAGTATGTGTCTTATTGTAGGACCCTTATTAATATTTATGCTGAATACATAGACTAGGCATTTAAAATGGACATACTTGTCTTTTGTGGCTTCCAGAGTTTGGGCCAAAGTTTGCTTTTTAGCTGGCAATATATAGCAACATTTTTTGGTGCAGTTAGCGTGGCACATGTGGGAACATAAAGCATTTCACTACACAGGTAAGGAATGTGCCAAAGTCTGTGCCCTTCCCGCACTCAGTGAAGATCAGAGATCTGCAGAGCCATTCAGAGTCACTTGAGTCAGCAAAAGCCCTACGCTTGATTCAACAGAGAATTTCCTTACATACCTTTCTTCTCTTTAATTTTGACAAAATTTGTATGGTAGGTGTAAAAAAGATCATAGTGAACTGTGCCATATTATTAACCCCTAAATCACCCTTTTTTGTCTTGTGTATCTTGATTTTTCTGTGTGCTTTATAGTGAAGCAGCCGACACGAGTCGTGTTCATAAAACAGCTTTTGAAAGTTGAGAGCACACCCTGGACAGCCGACTGTGCTTGCTTACCTTTGGTTCATGACTTAAAAATCGAGTACAGGTGATGACATCTTGGCAGTGTTAACAAAAAAGTAGTGTGTATTGTGCTATTTTTTTTTTACTCTAGAAACTTAACCATTTGTAGAGAAAAAGGAAGTCAATTTTTCACACATTGAAGTTTCATTCTGACATAAAATTAGTGATAAATATTAATAGAATCCAAGCTTTATATTTTAGCAACATAAGTACTTTCAACAAACTCAGGTGGTGTATCAGGGAGACATTTTCTGGGTGTTTTTGTGTGTTTTCTGTCTTTAAAAAGAATGTATTCTAATGCATGGTTATCTCTCTGCAGGAGTTATTCCTGATGAGACTAAGGCTTTGTCTCTGTTGGCACCAGCTAATGCAGTGGCAGGCCTTCTGCCTGGTGGTGGACTTCTGCCAACCCCCAACCCCCTTACCCAGGTACTGCTCCTTGTCAGTTGTGAGAAAATGTGAGTGATACTGGGCAAGGGTTTTGTCGACATGGCCTCATGGCAGCGCAGGTGGTGAGAATCCAGAATCCTTCATTCATTTAGAGTGCTTTCTGCATGTGTATGCTTGATTATTTTTCATTTGTGCTGTCTAGAAATGTTTTCAAATCTAATTACACCACATACAACTTTGCAGAAACAAAATTCCAGGTGTCTGGCATACTAAAGATTATTTTTGCAGCCTCCCACCCCTGAAAAAGCACTCACTGAAGTTATTAGCACATGTAAATTAGGCCAGTTGGCACTAAACATTTGGCCATGCTTGTTACAGAAGTGGCTGCTGCCGGGTCTTGAGTGCTTGGGTGAATTAAGAGTTAGGACTTTCCTGAGTTTAATTGATTATGGTAACAATTTGATTGAACTTAACAATAAAGAATTGTGATCCCGTGGCCCATAATTCAGAAGCCTAAGGACTCTAGGGGTTCTAAACTGTATTACACAATACAATAATGTCCGTGCTGTGCTACATAGACTTAAAAGAAAATTTGTATACTTGTTTAGAAAGTCATAATTTTCTTCTCTTTCTCAAAACCACTCTTTTTGACATAGTACAAAGAAAACAAAAAAAGCAAAAGCACTGTGTGCATTGTAAGTTACAAGAAGTCAGAATTATCCATTTATAGCTGTCGTGATGGAACACTTTAGGTGACCCCAGAAAATCAATGAAAACTAAAACTAAGGTTGAAAACTTGGGTAAATTAGTCCAGGAAAATCACTAGCATTTCTATGTCTAGAATTAACAAAAATTAAAAAATGATAAGAAATTATTTTCTAGGTAATTGAGCTGTCTGAAAATTAACCTGCCAGGACATATGTATGATTTCTATTACTAAACTCTGAATCACTTTATAGGAAAAAGGGGGACTTTGATAACTGGAAAAATTCATTGCTTATTGTGATCACATTCACAAAACTACCTGAATTTGCTCATTGATTTAGGGGTTTGTGACAATTCTCTGAGGAGTTCTTTGAAATATGAATGGTTTAGAATCTCATGGGAAATGGGAAGGCAAATAATTGAGAGTTGTGGCATTGCTGTACTTTAAACTAGATTTTAAAACAGTAGGTGTTAGAATGGTTTGATCCAGGTTTTTAAAAATGTACAGTGATGGCACAGGTGGATAAGCAAGAAACAAACTGCTGTTTGCTAAGCCCATGAATTGAAGGAAGTTGGGAGTGAAGACAAAGACTGCTGAGAAAACTGAGAAGCAGTTTAGGCAGAAGTGAGGTTTCAACCTCCTGAACTCTTCCACCATAATAGATTCACAATAGGGATGTGACATGTACAAGGTCACATGACAAATTGAGAAGAGAGTTGAGGTGCCTTTCACACAACTATTTGTTGACTAGTCATAGGATTCTTTCTTTCTTTTTTGGAGGGCATTTGGGGTTAAGTGACTTGCCCAAGGTCAACCATGGCTAGTTTTTGTGTTAAGTGTCTGAGGCCGAATTTAAACTCAGGTCCTCCTTACTCCAGAGCCGGTGCTCTACTCACTGTGCCACCTAGCCGCCCTAGACATAAAATCCTTAACAAAGGATAAAAAGATTAAAAATGCTCAAATGAAACCATTTTTACAACCTAAAGTTAAGAGTTTCAACTACCTGCCTGCCCAGGCATCACAGCCTTAACACATCAGAGAATATGCTGCCTTCGAGATGTTTCTTCACATGGAAGTTTCCTAAACCAGTGAAATTATAGTTCCATTCTCTCTGCAAAACATAAAGCTAATCAGCACAAACCACAGAACTATGCTATTCTTTAAAGAATTCAAATTATCAACAACCAGATGAGAAAATTCTACAAATCAGTGAGAGAGGCTTACTAAAATAATGAAGGCTTTGCCATCATACCATTCAGTGTTTCAGAAGTGACAGTTGTTTCAATGCAGGGGAAATTGGAGCCAAGAAATGGCTCAACATTTGCATCTATTTCTGGTTGACCTAGTGATCCCACAATAGACACCAAGAAAGTCAGAGGAAAAAATGAACTCTGTGCCTTTCATAGTCACATTAAATGGAAACAAAGTAAATTTCCATTGAATTGGGGGCATGGATGAACAAATTGAAAAAGTAATGAGTGGAATGTTGTTAGGTAGAAGGGGATCACAAAAAGGAATTCAGGAGGAAAAACCATCCTGAGGTTTAGATGGACTAATATAGTGAAATAAACAGACTCTGTCACTCCATATTGGGGGGGGGGATTAGGGAGCAACTTGGTGTGATATTGATACAGCATGACCAATTGGAGAATTTGTTTTGTTCATTTATTCATATTTGTTGTTACAAGGAGTTTCTTTTTCAATTGAGGTGGGGAGGAAGGCAAATTTGGGTTGATAGAAAAAATAAAATTCAATTTGAATTGATTTTTTTTTTTTTAAGAAATTTTCCAGAAGATAATTGTAACTATGGTGATGTAAATATAAAGATCACTGAAGGGCACTGGACCTCTGAGTAGCTACAAAGCTAAAGAAGGATGGTGCTGTTTAGGGGTAGAGATGGGAGGCTATTAGAGGTGAGGTCATGTGGCTTAATTGCCTGTTGATGAATGAAAAGTGAAGGTAAAAAGGTTGTTATAGTAACACAGAAAGTTGTTTTTAAGCCCCAGAAAAATAATAAAATGCCTCTGTTCTGAGAGGCAGGGAGAATAAGGACATTAGACTGTATAGTTATTTATAATGACTGGACTTGTGATTTCGGTAGTGTAGGGAATTCAAGGTGAGAAAATGCCCTCTCCCAGGGCAAGTACCCCTGCTCCAGAGTGACTGCCACCCTTTGGTGCTTAGGCACTTGCCACCCTTGATGTTGCTACCTTCAGCGGCCATCATGCTATTTGTATCCTTTCCAGTGGATGGTAGCTGGGCTCTTGGCAAATGTTAGACCAGTGGTTCCTTTGCAGAAGTCTGTTGTTGACCACAACAGTGGGGCTGTGCTCCCCTACTGTGAAGAATGTTACTTGTTATGTCTGTGATGTTGGTTCCTTGTGTGTGTCAGAAGCAGGACTCTAGGCCTTGAGGCCAGCTTTCCATAATCCCATGTTGTCTGTCTGATGCTTTTAGTCAAATTGATTTTCTTTTTTCAAAGGAGGGTAAAGTTGAATGAATGACAAAAGGCGTCAAAATTTATAATCTTTGGGTTAAGCCTTAGCAAACCTCAGAAAACAACTGTGCTGTTGAAGTGTCCTTATGAAAAAGAAGTTATATATTTCAAGTATATAGTGATCACCATAAATTTTTGTTAAATGCTATTTTTTCACAATATTTTTGCCCAAAAAAAGTCCACAAAGCTGTTATAATTGCTCTTTTACAAATTAGCAAATAAAGAGAGTTGTATTTACTTTGGTTGTGGGGAGAGAACGCAGGACACACCAATCTTCCTGATCCAAGCCTTTTGACCCTGTTGGTAGGTCCTGGGATTTGGAGGGGGAGGGGTTGGTTTTTCAAAGGATGTTTGGTAGTTACAGTAAAGATTATTGGTAGGGCTCTGAGTTGAGGGAATATTCAATAAAGTCCACAATAAAAATGACAAAACTCTTGATTTGCAAAAAAAATTATGAAAAATTTGACTAGGGTCCTGAGACATCCCCTTAGAAGAATTTGAGGTCAAGAGAATATATAGGACTTGTGGGGAAATCAGCTTGAGTGTGAACCTCTTGATAACTAGATAGATAACACATGTATTTTGAGAAATGATTTCTTAATTTGAATTTATCCTCATTTTCTGTTGCATAATCTCAATTTTAGTTTTTACATTTTAACATTGAGTACAGATATCTTCCAGTAATGGATTTGAGACCAGTGGCTTTGGGTAATATTTCTACTCTTATCTCACCGTAACTGACTCCTGACACACTTCTGGTGCTGAGATTTGTCTGCGTGTTTGCCGTGTGTGTGTGTGTGTGTGTGTGTGTGTGTGTGTGTGTGTGTGTGTGTGTGTGTGTTTTGAATGAAGCCTCTAGACACCTTCCTTTTCTCCTCTGCAGATTGGTGCTGTTCCTCTGGCTGCTTTGGGGGCCCCTGCTCTGGACCCTGCCCTTGCTGCTCTTGGGCTTCCTGGAGCAAACTTGAACTCTCAGGTAGAGTTTCCTTTTTTAACTTTCTCTTTGTTCTTGTTTTTCATCCTTCATTCCTGAAGGCTGTGTTTCTGTACCTGTAATAATTGTTGTTTAAAGAATTATGATTGGACCAGCTAGTGAATAGGCCAATTATGATCATGTCTTGTTCTCTTGGTGTAGAGATAATTATTTTCTTTTTTTAAAAAATTATTCATTTACTTTTAATTTACAACAAGTCCCACAATCCCTTGAATTTCAAATTTTTCCCCCCTCCACCCTCATGGCAGCATGTGATCTGAATAAGTTCTGAAAATACCTTCACATTAAACATTAGTCAAGTTATAATATAAGAAGAATTATAACCAATGGAGTGAACGGTGGGGAAGAAGGAACAAAAATAAACAAAGCAAAAAAGAGAGAGCAAGTAATTTGCTTCAGTCTGCATTCAGACTCCATAAATCTTTCTCTGGATGTGGATATCCCTTCTGATCATGAGTCTTTTGGAGTTGTCTTATAGTGTTGCATTGCTGAGAGGAGCCCAGTCTATCAAAGTCAGTCCTCCAAGATACAGTGTGTCTGTTATTGTGTACAGTGTTCTCCTGATTCTGCTCTCCTCACTCAGCATCAGTTTATATAAGTCTCCATGTTATGAAGTCCATCTGCTCGTGTCTTTTTTTTTCTTTTTTGGAGGGCAATTGGGGTTAAGTAACTTGCCCAGGGTCACACGGCTAGGTTTTTGTTTGTGTGGGTTAAGTGTCTGAGGCCAGAGCCGAACTCAGGTCCTTCTGACTCCAGGGCCGACGCTCTACTCACTGTGCCACCTAGCTGCCCCCTGCTCTTGTCTTATAGCACAATAGTATTCCATTACGTTCACGTATCAACTTGTTTAGCCATTCCCCAATTGATGTACATTCCCTGAATTTCTAGTTCCTGGCCACCACAGAAAGAGCTGCTATAAAATATACATACAGGTACATATGGGTCCTTTTCCCACTTGAATGATCTTTGGAATACAGCCCTAAAAGTGATATTGCTGGGTCAAAGGGTGTGCACATGTTTATAGCCCGTTGAATAGAGTTCCAAATTGCTCTCCAGAATGATTGGATCAGTTCACAACTCTACCAACAATGCATCAGTGTTCCAGTTTTCCCACATCGTCTCCAGCATTTATCAATAATTATTTTCTTCATATAAACTTGGGGTTATTGATATTGACCGCCCAGGATTGCAGTGTTTATAGCTAGCAGTTTTGTGTGTAAAGTTGGAAGTAGTCTATGACAGCAGCTTGGGCTAGTCACAGGGAGTGAGCATACACATTGACTGTTGTGAAAGATGGCATATAAGTTAGTTGGGGTGTATTCTTTGCTTTTTCATGTTACTCCCCAAGACTGGGATGGAGGGGGTGCAGATAACTGGATCTATCAGATATTTGGTCTGTTATTTTTAGGACCATTACTATTGTGCTTCATGTGACATTAGCTAATGAACTTCGGGTTTGTTTTTTTTGTTTTTTTTTTTGTTTTTTTTTTTTTTTTTAATTTTAAAAATGGATTAAAACCTATCCTGTTCCATCATCACCACCCCTGGCTTAGAGGATGTGCTTAAGAAGAGTCAGAAGAGGGTGGGGTCGGGTCAGTTTCCTATCCACTGACTAACGGGACTGGAAAGTTGAGGTGGATCTGCAGTCATTGATCTCCTTTTTAAATTGTCTTTTTACAGTCTCTTGCAGCAGATCAATTACTGAAGCTAATGAGTACAGTGGATCCTAAGTAAGTTTTTTTAATATAGATCAAAGTGTTACAAATAAGGAATATGCATGTTTAGGGCACAACTCTTTTAGATACTTTATGTAGTAAATTAATTGACTGTTATATTTATTTTTACTTGAAACTGAATTCTTATTTGTCAGCTCTCTGCACCTTATGTAATTTCACAAGTTTTACCCAGTCACCTGGTAACCAAATTAGCGTTCAAAAAATGCCCTTATTTACCAGCCCTGTGGACTCTCCAAAGCATTTTAGGGGTGGCTTGGCCTTCGGGAATGTAGATCTGGTTGAGAGTGTGAGAAGGCATTTGTTGTCACTTCTGAAAATACCTGAGTTCTAATTCATGTAGTGAAATGTCAATGTGAGGTTTCCTGACATAGTTCAATAAAGAGTAACTGAGACTCTTGGTTCTCAGCATCATATACTTCATTTTAGGTAGTTGTCCTTTGGGCCATCTATGCAGTGGGTGCTGAGAGCTTATTTTTGTTTATTGTCTGATGCCATGTGCTGTTTCCCATTAAGTGTGTGTTAACTGAAGGGCATTGTGACCTTAGAAAGAGCACTGGCTAGCCTTGGAGTCAGAATCCAGAAGGTTAAAATTCAAATCTTGTTTTCAAAACACAATAAATTGACACATCTACATTCATAAGGGAATATTCTGCAGGGGGAACACTGATCAGGGGTCCCACAAGACTATGTGGTATTGGACTGGGACCCCTTGTGTGTGGGGGGGTTCGATGTTACGTAACCCGGAGGCATTAGGTTCCTTTTCAGGCTCTTCAATTCCTCAGTCCCCTCCCAGTGGTTTCAAGATGGCTGAGGGGCCCTAGACTTATAAAAAGAGGGGGGTCCTGCACTTGGAACTTACAGAAGGGATCTTGGAGGTCATAGCAGGCAAGCCAGTTAGAGAAAGCCCAGGGAGTGCAGCCCATGAGGAGTGAGCAGCTCTCTGAGCCGAAGCCCCTCCTCAGGCCAGGCCTGCGCTCACCCATGCCAGAGCTGCCCTCAGGCATCCCTGGGTCTGGGGAGTCTCTGCAAAGGCACAGTGGCTGCCGTGCCTGTTCTAGCTCTCCAAGGGGGCAGCTCTGGATTTTAAACAGTAGAATCTGATGGTGTTTTCCCAGTGCCCACTAGGACTGACCTCTCTGATGGCTTTCAGGTTGAACCATGTAGCTGCGGGTCTTGTTTCTCCAAGTCTAAAATCAGACACCTCTAGTAAAGAAATAGAGGAAGCGATGAAAAGAGTGCGAGAAGCGCAGTCGCTGATCTCCGCCGCGATTGAGCCAGGTAAGTCCCGATTGTCCCTGTGCTCCCGGCTGTCTGCCAGAGAGGTGGAGGAGCGACTCCTCTTGTTCATCTTGGTGTCTGTAGGGTCTGTCGACTTCCATGCTTTTGGAACAGGAGTACTTGCTGTTTGGAGTTGCTAGGTGGTGCCAAAGTGCACGGAGTGCTGGTCCTGCGGTTTTGTGAGAGTTAAATCCAGCTACAGACACTCATTAACCTTGTGCCACTGGTTAAGTCATTGTTGAGGAGAGAACATTCTGATTCTGCAAATTTGCAGGCATTTTAATAATATGTGAAGAAATGAATAGCAGTAACTACATGTTTGGGTTTGTCCTTTCAGGCTTATCAGACATTTATAATCCTGACTTTCTGAGAGGGAGTGGGGAAGTGTTGGTGATTCCTGCATTACTGAGAAGCAGTCATCTGGCACATTCTGTGAAGCATCATTATTTTATTTATTTTAGTAGGCCATGATGCAGGGGGAAAACTGTCTTTGCAGTATATTAACTTATTGAAAAGATCAGTAAAAGGGGCGGCTAGGTGGCGCAGTGAGTAGAGTGCTGGCTCTGGAGTCAGAAGGACCTGAGTTCGGATCCGACCTCAGACACTTAATACACACAAACAAAAACCTAGCCATGTGACCTTGGGCAAGTTACTTAACCCCAATTGCCCTCCGAAAAGAAAAGAAAAAGATCAGTAAAAGCTCTTGACATATAAGCAAAGCTTGGAAGGGAAAACACTTGGCGGCCCATGGATGGGAATGCCTTGGGTTAGCAGGACCATATTTCAGATAGAGAGCTGGGACAGTAAAAAAAAAGTTTCAGAGGATTCTTAGAGTTTTCTTAAGGGTTCCTCTTACTTTAATGATAAAACAGACCCCTAGAAGGGGTGTGTCTCTGGAATCCCAGTCTAGGTCTTTTAGCTCCAACTTCAGGGTTCTCCCATGAGTATGAACTCCTTGAAAATACTACTTTAAGGTCTCACATATTAGGTGGCTCATAGCTATTTCTTGGATTTCATTAAAATTCTGCCACCATACATGCTAAAGAGAGGCAGCCCATGGAAGCCATTTGGGATTAGATATGGGAAAGAGAAAGGGAGGCTTCTTGGAGCATAGAGAGTCTTTTTCATCCCCTTTGAGGGATTTCTATAGGAAAAGATAGTCTTAGTTCTGAGGGTGGGGAACATTATAAAAGAGAAGACTTTGAACTTGATGGGCAGTAGAATTTGTCCCTTGAATGGCCAGTCTCATGAGAAGCGATACGCCCTGAGCTCAGTGCTTATTACTAAAATTCTCTTTCATGGAGAGAAATAGATCCTGCTTCAGAAAACTGAATTCCAAGAGGTGCTTCGTGACCATGCCAAATATCTAAGGGAAATTGTTAAGGAAACAGAAGTAACAATAAGACAATGGCTATCTTTAAAGATACTGTTTCCAAGGACTACAGAAGATGCATCATGATGCTGTCCAACATACTTGTAAACCCAGGAATTTTTTCTCTTTTATTTCCAGATAAGAAAGAAGAAAAACGGAGGCATTCAAGATCAAGGTCTCGTTCCAGGAGGAGGAGGACTCCGTCGTCTTCCAGGCATAGGTTAGAGTGCTGTTTCCCATTTGTAGCTGACATGTCAGACTGTTCTTTCATGGGTCATAACCCTTTTCGGGTACCTTGATCGGCATTTGTAGATTTTGAGCAGAAGAGTGACGACGGACACAGGAGGCTGATTATACAGACTGTAAACAATAGGTTTTTTTAAGGGTATGAAAGCAGTATAAATCTAGCCCCTTGTCTCTTGAGCTGCCATAAGCATCTTAAACTTAGTATGTTTGAAACAGAATTCATTTATGTCTAGTCTTTCCCCTTTTATTGGCAAAGACACTGGTATAACTTGGATATCAACCTCCCCCCATCACTGTTGTCTTTATGATTTCTTTATTGTACTGTCTCATTTCTACTTAAAAAACTATTGTTTAAGTTGAAGCCTTTAATCACCTTCATTGTTGTTCAGTCATGTTGGACTCTTAGTGACCCTGTGGCTTCATATTGTCCATGGAGTTTTCTTGGTAAAAATACTGGAGTGGTTTGCCATTTCCTTCTCCAGTGGGTTAAGGCAGAGGTTAAGAGACTTGCCCAGAGGGTCGGCTAGGTGGCGCAGTGAGTAGAGTGCCAGCCTTGGAGTCAGAAGGACCTGAATTTGGATCTGGCCTCAGACACTTAACACACACAAACAAAAAAAAACCTAACTGTGTGACCTTGGGACTTGCCCAGAATCACACAGCTAATAGGTGTCCAAGATTTTCTGATTCTAGGTCCAGTCTATCCACTGAGACAAATAGCTGCCCCTTCCTTCTTCATCTGTGTGCGAATTTTATAGGAGCCTCTTGTTTGGTCTCCCTCCCAACTGCATTCCATCCTCTACACCACCATCAAAATGATTTTCCTAAAGTGCCCATCTAATTGTAAACCCCACTGCACATCCTTCTCAGTGTGCATTTTACCTCTCGGTTAAAATGTATACATTTCTCTCTGGCATTTCAAATTCTTTCCAGTCTTGTTCCAGTTGACTCCCCACCATGCACTTTATCTTCCTACCTCATCCATGTGACACTTGATCCTTGGTTTTCATTTGTACCAGTTGTCACTGTTCTATTCTTGTTGTCTCCATCCCCCCAGACAAACATGCACACCACCCAGCTGACTCAGGAGCACCTCCTTTTCGGAATCCCTGTTCTCCTTCTAAACTTAGATCAGGCACCTTGTGAGTGGGCAGTGAACAGTTAAGGCCCATTGTGCTTTCAGATAGTTCCCACGCTACCTTTGTTTCGGATTCAACAATCTATAGGATTCCCTTCATTTGCCACGACCTTTTCTTGACAAAGTTCTGTTATTTGTATAATTACCTGCTTCAGATATTTGTAAACTATCTCTTTAGCAATAGCTTCTAGAATTTTGCCAGGCTAAATCTAATCTGATGAGGACTGGGAATGACCTGATTAGAAGACAGTTGAGGTTAAAAAGTCAAGGCCAGTTTGAGCCCACTTGGTACCACAGTCAGATAGCTCTCTTGCTCTTAGGCTGTCTTGCTAAGTGGCAAAGATCAAAGCCTAGAACATGACCTCTGTTCTAGCCACCACATTTTGGGAGGGACATGGACAAGTTGGGGCTTCTGTGGTAGGACTGGAGACTATGCCCTCTCTACATAGACCAGCTGAAGGGATGAGCTGCCTGCAGGCCTTAAAGTGCTCCAGACTCCAAGCTCTGGGCTGCAGAGGATTGTATAGTTCAGGGGGATTCAAGGGGAAGGTTAACAGTGGATCAAAACTATCTGTAAGCAGACAGTGTTGCCTCCAAAGGGGGGTATTGAAAAGAGTGATCCCCTTGTGTTATGCATGGAACTAGAATGTCCCCTGGACCTTTTCTGTTAAGCTGATCTTCATGCTCAGCACCCAGCCAGGTACTGAGCTAAATCCTTAGCTGTGCAAGTTGGAGCTATCCTCACTTAAGAGAAGATAGAATTCTCTGACCTGACAGCTCCCATTTATCTATTACTAAGTACTTTATAGACTTTCTGTTCTTTGTTCTCTGTGTTGACACTTTAATAATAGCTCATTTTAAACCCTGAGTGTGATTTCTTGGATTCAGATAGTAACCTTGTAGCTTATTTCCTATTAGACGATCAAGAAGCAGATCGAGAAGGAGATCACATTCTAAGTCAAGAAGTAGGCGACGATCCAAAAGCCCCCGACGGAGAAGATCACATTCCAGAGAGCGGGGCCGAAGGTCTAGGAGCACATCCAAAACCAGGTATGGTGCACACAACTTCAGGTCCCAGTGCCCAAATTCTGTGTCAGTGTATGTACTTCCCTGATGATAGAGGAGATGGCTGGTCGACAATCCACCCATCCCCTGTCTCTACAGACTGGTGGGGATGAGAACGGGGGGAGACCAAGTTGGCAGCCTCCTGGATAAAACACAGTGGGTCTCTGAATAAGGGAAAGACTCCTTTCTCTTTCTTTGTCCTCACTATCCACTCTCCCATCCAGCCTGTCCATCCTTCTGGGGTTAGCATTGAGGAATGAGCCAACCCTCCCATTGGCAGCATAGAAGAATGGGGGCAGGCACAAGGATCATCCAGTCTGCCTGATGCACCTGATTCCCCTTGGGAACAATATTGTCTTAACCACTCTCACGTTTTCTGATTATGGTCGTTCGTTGTTTTGAAATCTGATTTATAAATTTAATGTAAGTTGATAAAGAGCTGACTTGGAGCATTAGAACGCCCTGACGGTGCTCTGTGCCTCGTGGCTGCCTCATAAAGGCTGGAATGGAGAGTCAGCTTTGGGGTTCGAGGCTGGTCCTGAGTGGCCAGGTTAAGACAAGCCGGCAATGGCAGGGTCTGCACTCGGGAGCTGCTGCCGTTCCCTCTGGCTAGCGCAGTTTCATTTGATGTGTATGGAGTTGGGAGCGTTAGTGCTTTAGGTGTGCGAGTGCCCAGAGCGCTGTTGCTGCTCTGAATGATGTTTTTACCAGCGTTTGTCTGATTGTCTGGGGGGCCGGGGGGCTGTGGGAATGAACATTCCAACCATTATGATGAAATAGTTTTAAAAGAGCCTTCCCCAAGTACTGTTGTTTCCTCATAGGCCCCATAAAGAGAACGTTAGGAATTGTTTCTCTCTGACGGGGCTGAAAGGTGTGTGAGTGTCGGGTTGGGGGGACTCATAGAATGAGTTTATTTTATTCACACTTTAGAGACAAAAAGAAAGAAGAAAAAGAGAAGAAACGCTCTAAAACACCCCCCAAAAGCTACAGCACGGCGCGGCGGTCGCGGAGCACCAGCCGGTGAGTCACGTTGGCAGGCTCTCGCTGTCTGAAGCACTTCTCATACAAGGTGATGCTTGGGCATTTATGGCTGAATTGGTGTCATGTAAGCAAGGGCTCGCTGAACAGTAGTGGGAACCAGATTGATTTTGGTGAGTGACCTTGTCTGAATCCTTGGGCTCCGACCTGCAGCAATGGGCCTGAATGACTGTCCTTTGACCCTGTATTCCTGGTCTTCCCTCCCCCTGCCTGGGACACACATGCTCTTCTGCTTCCATGGCTGGGTGTCCCCTTGACCCAGGGATCAGGCAGTCTGTCACCTTGGGCAAGGCCCTTGACCTCACTGGGCCTTAGTTTTTTCATCTGTAAGATGGCAGCATTGCAAATTCTATGTGTCTAAAATAGAACTCATCCTCTTGACCTAGAATCCATCCCTGTACTTGATATGGTGCTGAAGGGTACATGGTTCTTCTTATCCCTCAGGTTCAAAGGAGCTTTTGGCAGCATGGCCTCTCCCTAGGTCCTGCCCCACCCCCACCCCTCCATCCCTTGTGCATTTTGGTTCCTCAGGATGCCCTTGGCACATACAGGCTCCTGCCACCACCAAGGGATGTTCTTAAAATTCTGTTTTGGCACCTGTCAACTGCTGCCCAAAGGGCCTCCCTGGCTTCAGCCACTCCTGGCAAACTGCCAACTTTTTTTTTTTTCTTCACTGCACCTCCTGAGCCCCTGCCTCTGGGATGCCTTTCTTCTCCCCAGCCTCCTCAGAAATGGTTGGGTGTGGGCTCTGTTTGCCTTCATCAGGGGAGGCTCTTGATATATAAGATACCTGCCAAGAGCCTGTGACTCAGTGGTTGCTGATGTGATGGTTTCCCCCACCATGCCTTGGTAGAGTTTGTTATGATACAAGATTTGGGGGGGTGGGATGGCGGTCACCCACCGACCACCTCCTGGCTAGCCCTGTGCTAATGGGCTTCCATGGCTTTTCTGTGAACATTGGTCTGTTAGCTAGGTTTCTATAAACTTTTCGGTAACTGGAGCATATCATGGACATTTAGAGGCTGTGACCCAATGTTGCCCTGTTTTTCTGTGTGATGTGGACAACTCATTTAACCTCCCTGAGCCTGTTTCTTGATCTATTAAGTGTGATGATACCTGTAGTGGCTTGATTTGGGGAGGATCAAATGAACATATTTGTGCTTTTCAAACCTTAAAACATTGTATGTGATGGGGCATTGGTGGGGAGAGGGCTGCTTTTTTTTTCTTTTTACAGTCATTTGATCTTGTGTGTAGTATCAGTTTGTTAGCCGTGCAGATGGTGAACTGTCAGACTGGAGGAACTCACCCCTGCAGCCAGGGGTCCCAGCAGGCCAACCTTTGGGGTCCCTTCTTGGGCACCCATTCATGTGGACAGTGACAAGAATGGCTGGCAGCTCTGAGCAAAGACTGCTCGATGGTGGGGCATTGTCTTAGAGCACTGGACAGCCAGGAGTAGGAAAGTGAGTATCTAACAGGGGCACGGGGCAGGCCTTGTGGCTCCAAGTGAATGGTGAGGAAAGTGCTTCTCTTGGATGCAGCTGGGACTATCAGAGTTGTACTGTGTGAGGTGAGAAGTGTCATTAGAAATTAAAGCACTGAAGTGACTTAAAGGGTGAACCTAGGACTGCAGAACCCGGGCACAGGTCAGCCAGTCGTGTGCTCTGTGGCAGGCGAGAGCAGAGACCTGCGTACCTCATGCTGCTTTGGTCATCGGACAATAGGGCAGTGACAAGAGCCTGGTTACAGTCTGGGCTGGGGGAAGCACTCCTGCCTCAGTTTTGTGGTAGTGCTCAGGCTCAGGTGTTGATTTAACTGAGGAAATGGTGTCAGTCTTGCCTCTTTGATCCCAGGGGATGTGTCTGGTAGAAAACTGGCTCAGGAGTTTCTCAGTGATGGACACCAGCTTGCCCCTGGATTGGGAATCGTTTGCCTTCAAGTCCCCCTGCCCAGTAGCAGAGGATAAATTTATCCTACCACAACCTATCCCACATTTTGATGATTTTTGTTGAGTACTTTCCTTATGGAGTCACTCTCTTCCCTACTTCATTCAGCCCGAGCTTTGTATTGGGCCCAAATATTTCAAGACTGAAGATGGAGAGGAGGAAGAGTACTAACAGATGGAAGAATCCAGAAGGGCCTCTTGCAGGAGAGCCCACCCCCTGCTGCTGAGCTTTGACAGGAGAGTTCGTGGTCTTGAAGGCAAGAGATGAAACACATCCTTTGGAGACAGCAGAGTTGGTGTTAAATTCCCCGGGGCAGTAGTAAGCCACTATCAGTCGTGCCTGGTTTTACAAAGGTCACTGGCAGCTATGCAGACAGAGGGTTAAAAGGTGAATGACTGAAAACAAGGAGCCCAGGGTGATGCCTGAATTGGCACAGAGACTGCATGGAAGGGACGTGGAAGCAGAGGCTTGGAGAAGACACGTTCCATGGTAGACGTGTTGGCGTGACACGCTGCCAGGGTGCCAGTTAGTGGAGTCTGGCAGATACATGGGCCTAGAGCTCCAGAGAGCCAAGGCCCCGATGTGTGGATATAGGAACCAGAAGAGAACTGGTGAGGAGGCCACAGAATCCACCCATGCTTCGGCTGGCCCCTAAATGATGGCTCCCCAAAACTCACCAGAGGGCGCGGGAAGAACCTCCAGTTGGGAAGACCAGGAGAGATGAGTGCGCAACTGCTCAAGGAAAGGAGGAGGCCTGGTGCCCAAGCAGCTTCCGTGGCATTCTCTCCCACGTGCTTGCCTTTGTCCCAGATACCAGCAGCAGGGTCTCAGTCGCCTTGCTCTGAGTGTACTCCAGATGGTCACTGTCTTCTCCAGATGCAGTGTGCCTTAGGGATGTTCCCTCCCTCCTTCAGTACCCTGTGCTGCATCACTCTCCCGGGTGCCATTGCTAACTTAGCCACTGAACTCTTGCCCCCATCAGTGACTCAGGAAGTGGGACGTTTCTCAAACCAAGTCTAAGGTTTCACACTTAATTCTCCTTAATGGGAATCACCTGAAAACTAAGTGAGTGCTACACATTGGGGGAAAGACTCATCTGAGAAATGATTTGTTCAGATATGGGCAAAACGAGGGCCCGAGAAGGAGGGTATGAAGGGACCCAGATCATCAAGTCCGACGTTCCCGTTTTACAGATGAGAAAACAGTTCCAGAGAGTCTGTGACAGCCCGGATCACGTGGCCAGTAATCAGCCACGCTTGGAGTCAGAGCCCCAGCTCTCTCTGGTTCTCCTTTACCCCCTAGTTCCTAAAATGGGGTCCTGATCCACAACAGACTGAAGGCAGGAGGAGGGTCCGGCTCAGTCCTCTTGGGGCCCATTGCAGGAGCTACGGGGAGGCCTGATAACAGAAGCCGCTGGAGCCTGTGCTGCCGCCACCTCCGCTTCACGTAACGTGAAAGCACCTGAAGATTCGTTCGTTGGCCTAAAATTCAAGGCTTTCTCAGTTCCCGACATTAGAGTTTGTGGCTTCTGCAGGGGGCTGATGCTGGAGTCAGGACAACCCGAGTTTAAAGCTGGCCTGGTGTCCTGGCACTTAATAGCTCTCTGATCTAGGACACGTCACGGGTCCTGTGTCGGCCTCACTCTCTGTACAGCGGGGCTTAGGAGCGGCTGCCTTCCAGGGTGCTTGCTTAGCCCAGGGCCTGCCCAGCTCTCAGATTGGCAGCATCGGTGCTGTGCTCCTGAAATGAGTGGTGATGGGCATGCCTGGGGTCAGGGAGGAAAAGGGGGTGGCGTGGTCACCAGGCTCCCGGGGAGGGCTGGGTTCCAGGGGGTGTCCAGGGGGCGTGTCCCCAGGGGGCAGCTCTGTTCTGGCACCCAGCGCTGCGTCATGGCTACCTGCCCTTCTGTCCCCACAGGGAGAGGCGGCGTAGAAGGAGCCGGAGTGGCACGAGGTCCCCCAAAAAGCCCCGCTCTCCCAAGAGAAAGCTGTCTCGGTCGCCCTCGCCTAGAAGGTGAGTGCCAGGGGCGCGCAGCGGGTGGGGCGGGGGCACAGCCTGCAGCAGGTGCCTGCTCACGGCCCCCCCCACCGCTTGTTGTCCTAGACACAAGAAAGAGAAGAAAAAAGAGAAGGACAAAGAGCGGCGGGACGAGCGCGAGCGGTCCACCAGCAAGAAGAAGAAGAGCAAAGACAAAGAGAGAGAGCGCGAGAGGAAGTCGGAGAGCGACAAAGACGTCAAAGTATGTGAGGGGGGCCCCGGGGGAGGGGGGGCCCGGGGGGAGGGGCCCGGGGGGACACCGGTGGCTCCCGGGGACAGAGGGTGACTTGGCTTGTCCTTCTCGGCAAAGCAGGTGACGAGAGATTACGATGAAGAAGAGCAGGGCTACGACAGTGACAAGGAGAAGAAAGACGACAAGAAGGCCCCCGAGGCGGGCTCCCCCAAGGCCAAGGAGCCGTCTGTGGAGAAGGGCAGCGGCGACTCCCTGAGGGAGTCCAAGGTGAACGGGGACGACCACCACGAGGAGGACATGGACATGAGCGACTGAGGGGCCGCTCGACATGCCTCAGTGTCATTCCGCGTGTGGTTTCTGTCTGCCCTCTGTTACCCCAAACCTAGATGTATCTAGCTCTGAGCTGTAAATGGTTGTCGTTCTCCACGGCCGGGGCACCCTGGTTCCCCCTCCATGGCACTGCGTAGCCGCGCGGCTCCCTGTGCTGGGGCTGCCGGCGGTCCCAAGTGTGACCAGCTGCATGCATGGATTGTGGATGTTGTGTGATCTCTCCTCCTTTATTAAGTAAGCTCACGTAGACATTTCTAGAGTTTGATTCTTACAGTACTAGAGCCGTATAGGGAATGCACTGATTGCATGTTATTGTGGCAGGAATGTCCTCAATGTTTCTTCAAGCCTACATCATAGAGTGGAGTCTGCTTAGGGCCTTCACTGGGTCATTCATCAGTAACATCAAGAATCTCCTAGGAGCCTCATGGCTGATTTTTTCTGTGCGTTTGGTTTGGCTTTCAAAGATTAAAGATGCACTAGACTTTTTTTTTAAATTAGGCTTTTTTTAAGTTTCTCCCTTTCTTCCCCCCCCCCCAAAAAAAAATCTCTGGTAACAAATAGCATACTTTGAAATGGAGTTCTGCATTTTTCTGTAACACCTACATTGGGAGTTGAGATTTCTTGTAACATTAATTTATCAGTGCCCATCTTTGAAACTTAGCTTATATTGATTTCCATTCATACTGTTGTACAGTTTTTGTTTTGTTTTTCTTTTGGTTCTTAAGTTTTGAACTCAATGTTGGGGGGGAAAGATAGTGCATTTTTAATTGACGTTTGTATGCTTTTAAAACAATTCTCAGGGGCGGCTAGGTGGCGCAGTGAGTAGAGCGTCGGCCCTGGAGTCAGAAGGACCTGAGTTCAGATCCGGCCTCAGACATTTAATGCACACACAAACAAAAAACCTAGCCGTGTGACCTTGGGCAAGTTACTTACTCCCAATTGCCCTCCAAAAAGAAAAAAAAAAGAAAACAATTCTCCTTGATAATGTCCTTTTTCTTTGATCTCAAGTTGTATAAACTAATAAATTTGTGTTAACTGTCCCTGTCCCTGCAGTAGTAATCTCGCACACACAGTGACTCCAGGTTATATGCATAGTTAGGCAAGCTGTTTTCTTAGTTCCCCAGTTCCAGAACTTTTACTTTTGTGCAGGTAAAAACAGAAGTAGGCAACACACAGTCTGTGCCATGTCGATGTACAGTTTCTGAAATTGTTTTACAAGACTTTGATAATAAAACCCTGAAACTTAAGCTCATGTTCCTGTAAAACTGTACTTGTATTTATTTACACTTTTGAATGTATGAAATTTACCTCATTCATCTAAGGAATTTGATTTTTCCCTCCAGGTATTTAAGCAAGGTACCAGATGACCATGTTCATCTCTGTCGAGATGAAGAAGGGCATCAGCAAACTCAGATTCTTTCACATGACAAGTTTTCCTTTTTTTTCCTTGTGGGAGGTGGGAGGGTGTGGAAAGAATGGTGAGCTTTAATGGACTGTAGTGTTTCTCCATTAAGGAACAGCCCCATCCATGTCTGCTACACTTTATCTTTTCGGTGAAAGCTAAACACTTGCCTTTTCTGGAATGGTATTAAATGATTAGTGTCAAGGGTATGTTTCTAGTGTGCATATTTATTGAATGGTTCCATGCATTTTGTTTGTTCAGGTGGGTGGCAGGGAAATAAGACAAAGACTTGGTGCTTTTAGATTTTTAACCAAGTCAAAATCCAAAAATTGTTTTTACCTGCCTTTTTTATCACAGGCATTTTACAGTTTGCCGTATATGAAAGCAGCATCATTTTTAGAGTTTATAGAATGTAACTTTTTTTAAAAAAAAGGAATTTTGCCTCTACAGTATATACTAAGTTAGTGAGTTGGTATAAATGAAGGGTCCTAAGTAATCATTGCTTTTGAAAATAGACAAAATTGTTAAATGTGCAACATTTACTTGGCTTTTAAGGTGAAGATTTCAGTCTCGTTAAATACTTACTCCATGTGGAAACAAACAAGGTCCATCCACAAACACTGTTAATGGCATCTAATGAAAGGAAGGAAATGGAGGATCAGCTTCAAAACATGGGCAGGGGTTTGGGAGTGTGCGGCGGTGAGAAAGGGATCCATGGGCGGTTAATTGTCTACACAAAGGCAGGGCTGCCCCACCACTTCCCTCACTTGCTGCTGGCCCATTGTAAACACAAGATTCAAATACCCAGGTGAAATCAAGTTAAACTGCCTCCACACTGAGTTTTGTTCTGTATTTGGTAGTAAAAAGAAAAATGATTTAAATAATAAACTGGTTTTATTAGAAAAATGTTTTGTGTTATTTATTGGCTTAAATTTATCTGGAGGGCATTAGAGTAGTTTGTCCTATTTCAGAACTCCTGTGTGAACCTGGACATGTTATTTAACCTCACAGTGGCTGGAGCAATGGCATCTGGTCTCAGGAAGACCCAAGTTCAAATCGAGTCTCAGATACTTAGTAGTTAGGTGACCCTGGGCAAGTCACTGAACCTGCCTGCTTGTCTGTTTCCTCACTTTATACAAGATTTGATCAATGAGACCTTATAAATCAGGTAGTACACTGCCCAGCATATAATAGTAGGTATGTAAGAAATATGTTTGTTTAAATAAAATTCATTGCTTTCCCAAATAATTTGATGATTTAATGTGTCAGCACAGTTACTCTGGCAAGTCAACCTCAATTTCAGTGCACATTAGCTATTACTGTTTAGTCCAACACTAACATTTTATACTTAATCATGGCATGGAGGGTATGCCTCAGGTAATACCAGCGAGGCTTCAGATCCAGTCCAGATACGGAGTTTACCTCCATTGTGAAACAAGCTAACCTGATTTTTTGGTTTTTGCTTTTGCTTTTTAGAGGGCAATTGGGGTTAAGTGACTTGCCCAAAGTCACAGGCCAGTAATTATGTCAAGTGTCTGAGGCCAGGTTTGAATTCAAGTCTTCCTGACTCCAGGGCCGGTGCTCTATTCACTGTGCCACCTAGCCACCCCCAGTCTTATTTATTTTGGCTACCACAATTCATTCAGGATACTTTTCTATTGGTGAGCAGAAGGGCTATGAGTCTAAATTAGTGATGAGAAATGAGGGGTATACTAAGAATATTTGGGTCCTGACTTAAAAACATCTCTTTATTTGAGGGAGGTTGATCCATGACTTTGAAATTATGAAATTCAGGCCTAATCCATATCGGTATAATAAATATATTCAGTTTTATTAATGTTTTTGCTTTGAAAGCATAATTATCCTTAGGCCTCCGGTGCTAGTTGACATAATAAGCTCTTTAACAAATATCTCTGGAATAGCTGGTTTCCTTGATTTGCTGTTGCATAGGTAGGCCTAGCTGAATAGCTTTTTTTCTGTTTATTCATCTGATGAGAGTTAAAATGGAGAATATAAAAGAGCAAAATCTTAAGGATGCACAAGGGGAAAGGAACTGAAATCACTGGAAAATTTAGGATTTTATTCGTAATAACCAAAAAAATGTCCTTGTAGAAATGTTGCAGAGGGAGCATAAGACAGGAGTCCTTTCCATAACATTCTTTCACTTAAAAGAAAAAAAAATAGTTGGGTCCCCCCCACCCCCAGTGCACATTTTCCAAAATTACAGAATATTTGCATTTATAGATAAACTTCTGAAAATGACACCTTATTACCAGAACTAAACAGCTGCATTTCTTCATTCTATCCATACAACCTAAGAGATAGATGCTGGCAAGCTAAAAGGTAGGTTAGCACATGAGTAACATAAATGGTAAAATGCCTAAGATAAACTGCTAAGGATCTGGGGTCACGATGTCGGAAGCACAGGAAAAAGATAAACTAGCACTGAAGGAAATTTAACCAAACTCAGGAACAAGGTAACAGCTCTACATAAAGAGTGTAAACTTGGTGAAAGCACTAGGGCTTGAAACCTCATACCCATAAGTCACAAATTACATCAAAGCGCTTTTTCTACCTCCATTAAACCCAGCTCAGATGACCTGTGGGAGGTTGGTGAGGAGCATTTCCTATTCTGTGGTTCCACTTAGTACCATCTGATGATAAGATGGTAACAGAGTTTAGTAGGGAGTGGTGTGGCTGAAGACCCCAAATGGAAACTAGTCAGTTGTGTGACATTGGACAAGTCACAGAAGTCTAGACCTACCACATGAAAATGAATTGTCAGATTTCAACCTCAAAATGCAGTATTTTCTAAAGGAATTTTTTTTTAAGTTCCATAATGACAAAATTTCATTTTACAAAAGACTAGTCTTGGCAGATTGCTAGCAGGTAGGTCTTCAGCAAAAAAAATCATTTTATTGGGTTTTGTTTTTATTATTGCCATGAAATCTGTAGGTAATGAAACAATGTTCTAGAAGCCAAGCCTCCCTGCCTTTGCAAAGTTTGTGGAGGGGGGTAGACACACCAAACAGGTGAGCCATTGTGCCATCTCTTTGTGGACAAATGACGGCTGTTACTTTAGTGCCCATTTCTCTTCAGTTTATATACCACATGGTATCCACTTCCAAGTGCAACTGAATTTGGCCTCACCATGAACATTAATTTATTTAAAGAATATAATTATTCTGATCTGAAATTTCCATGTCAAGTCAACGTTAATGTTCCAGAAGTCACTGCCCAACCACTAACATTAAGACTGTACTGGGGAGCCATCAATTTCTTTCACGTTTTTTCTTTTAATCTAGTTACATCATTAGCTGAGATGGTTTAAGTTCCAGCAGAGGGCGTTTTCTACACCATACCAAGAAGTGAATCCACAGGTTCAAACTCGGTCACAGAAAGTTCTATAATTTCACCTTCCACCTGGACCAAACTTATATACAGCTCAGAGGGAAAAGAAATGAACCGGCATTTTTTCTTAATAAATGGTCTTGGAATTCTACCCAATAACCTATCTCCTAGGAAAATCACAGCTGAAGTTCCTGCTTTTTGGAAGGGTGGAGCTTTGACACAGAAATGCTGCCTTGTCCTGATCTGAGACTGCACTGTGGTCGAAATCTCCACTGGTACCATTTGTATGTGTGTCACCAAGACTGCCACCCTCCTGATGATTATGGACACTGTCAGCCGGGACTGAAATAACCCCTTCTTATTTCTCTGCTTTCCACTGAAATGCTGCATACAGGAGGGGCAGGATATTTTCTGGTAAAAGCTAGCTTGTTAATACTCCCTTCTAGCATTATGTAAACAGCAGATCCTAGTTTTAAAATATTCAGTAGTACTTTAAAAACAAACCGCCGTAGTACTACCAAAGGAATACAGTGTTTTGATGATTTCACCTGAAACAGTACTTATCTGATAAACTCATTTAAAAATCACATTCCTGAAAATCTGTGAAATACTGTGAAAAGTTTATTTGCATCAGAGTTGATTCCTAATAGTTGCCACTGGAAGAGGTATGGGGGCATTTGTTCGTCCTTTTTGACTGGGAAGATGACAACACAGTGGAATGGAGAATTTGTGTTTCTTAAAAAGTACAAATGTGTGCAAAAAAATTCCAAGTGCAAAAATACTCAGTAGTTTTCCTACCTCCAGTGCACCCCAGTAAAATATTCACAGCTTTCAGGAGATACTGACCAAGCCCCCACTGTGATTAAATGAGATGTGATTCTTCCCACCCCCCAATAAATTATAGGACTTAATCTAAGATTCTACACACTAACCATGGGAAACTAAAGTCACTCACTGGCCTGCTCTCCCTCCCCAGTGGTAGACCCTGAAGAGACAGGATGATTCCCAGTCCAAGCTCATAAAAGCTGAAAGGGAGACAGGCTGAGCAATCAGCTTTTCCTCCTTCAATACAGCAGGACTCCGATTAACATCCATTCCCCAAGGTCTAAGAAGCCACATATAACAAGTATAATTTTAAAAATTTAACCATGAATACTTTTTCTGCACTATAAAAATTATTTCCTTTCTTAATATTAAAACATGAACATATATATGCAAAGTCATATACATTGATATGGAAAAAGCAGCCTTAGAGATCCTTTTAAAAACTTTTCCTCTTAATAGTGTTGCTTCTGACTTTCTAAATGCATCTTCTATTCAATGCCATAACCCTGCTCTGTAAACATCAGTTTCCTGGCAGATCACTGTGGAAATGCAACAGAACACGTTCAGCCTTCTAGCCTGGGACACTTTTCTTTACACACCAGCAGGACAGGGCACAGGCTCGCCAAGGTGGTGCAGCCATTCTGCTCCAGTGTCTGGCTTTTGCAGAGATCCACTTGGAATAAAAGGCTAAAAACCTCAGGAGAGTTCGAATCAGCAAATCTGATTTTGTGAAGGCCAGGTGACTTGTTCTGGAAATCCTGACCAACTTACTTCATGATGCAGACAGTAAGCAGGGATGAACACCTCGATAAAGGGCACATTCCAATTAATGTGGGCTCCCTGAGAGGCTGAAATGCAAGAACTGACAGGTGCGGTCTTCAGTACCTTGTCACCAAGGACACTTTACATAAATCACATTACTTGTAGCTAAATCCTCTAATATATACTTCACACCATGTGACTGTCAGACATAATTCTTACTAATTTATTTTCAACTTTGGACCTTCAAACCAACTTGGAATAAGAAATAGGAAAAGATTTAAAAGGCAAAACTGAGAATCCATGATTTGAATACCTCGAGACAAAATAAATCAATATATTTTCCTTTAAGTGGTTTAAGAAGAAAAAATATGAAGTAGGAATTGTCATGAAACTTAAGTGTACACTTCTAGAATTTAACAAATTTTTTATATTTTATGAAACACATCCTATATTCAAAGTGTTCAATATAAATATGGGGACATTATTTCAGAGTCTTAGGTTTGTGTTTTTTTTTCTTTTTTTTAAGACTGTGGACACTTCCAAGTTCACCCTTAACCCATCCTAGCCACAAACAAGGCCACCAGAGCAATGGGCACTGAGTGGGGAGCCAATTTGAAAACTTGTGAATTCCTTTTTTTGAAAGTGCTAGAATTTGTCAGATGAACATCTGTGAGCACACTGACCGATACTTTATCATGAACATAGATTAGAAAAGAAAATCAGAGACTCTATGGCAGAAAGATGAGTAAGAAACATTTGCCACTTGAGAATTCAGAGAAGAACATGGATAGCACCACACAGGAGTTGCACTAAGGTGCTAAAGGAGGTACCGTATTCCCTGCAGAGTGAATGCTAGTTCTGAAATGTATTGCAATGTGAAAATGCAACTGTTTAATGGTTACCACTTGGTTTGGTCATCTACAGAAAACTGCATTCCTTCTAGTTCGTTATGTTCAACAACATTCAAGCGACTCAACTATATATAATGCGACGTACTTTACAATGGATGAAAACCAAGCTTGAAGGATTTCTGCCATCTTGAATATAAGATGACAAGTTTAAAAGGACTTCGATCTCTATTAAGACATCTCATTTTTTAAAACGTTAATGGTCCAGGAGTGTTTTCTTTATATGCTAAATCCATTTATCACCAAGAAGTGTAAAAAGGTGTAAAAACAAACCACAGCCCCCACAGCCGTCTGACATCCCAACTCCTCAGAATCACCCAGTTGTCAAACTACCAAGCTTACAATATGTGTATTTTAAAAAGGCGGACAATGGTGCACACCAGGTCCCACTGGGGAACGGCTTCTGTGCCGATTCAGTGTGTTTCCCTTTTCTGAAGAAGATCCTTCTGTTCGAACCAACGTAGTGGCTTCTTTGCTTTCACTGGTAAGCTGGCATTATTTTTCCAGGCAAGTTAAAGATCTGGAAACCGACTTGGATCCTCCTTGTAGTCATCAGGAATAGTGAAGATGCATTCATCAAATTCATCATATCTGAACTCCTGAAAAGTCACAGTGGCTGTGATGGTGGGAAACACAGGTATATCTATAGAGGAAAGAAACAATGGCCAACAGCATGAACACTCAACAAAAGCATCCACGGCCCTGAAGGGGAGAGTCCTGTGCTAAGCAAGCCTGGAGAAGAGGCTCCCTTGGGCCTCTGAGGGGCTTGCCCTAGAAGGAGGAGGCAAACATCCAAGCAGAACAATCAACCACTTCTTCTGGATTAGGAAATGTCTGTGCTTCCAACCCAGCCCCTTAAAACTCCAGGGGAAGGCAGCTCCCCCACCAAGGCAGGGAATCTTCCTGGAGAACCCTGTTTCATAGACCTTGGCACTGGAAAAGGTGCCTGGCGTCCCTACGGGCCACGCGTGCTGATGCACAGCCCTCCTCAGACTGGGATGGGAACCCTAGGGGGCAGCACCTCTTTTTTTCTCCCAGGCCTAGCACGTAAGGAGCGCTTGATCCATGTTTTTATCCTTCATTTTATAGATGAAAGGGCTCTAAAAAGTCAACTTTATTGGACAGATGAGTGTGGTGAGCACAGATCTCCCATGACCAAGGACTTCCAATGGAAGTCCATTCCACACCTCTGTGGCTCAGTCTGGAAAGTTTCCCTCCCAATGAACAGGTCCACTCCCCAGAATCAGGGAAAATAAGACTCCTTCTTCTTTCATGACTGCTCTTAGAGAGAGATGTGGAGGCCTCCTGTTTTTCTCTGGCTGTCTCACCAACCTCAGTGCCCTCCTCTGAGCATACTCTGGCTTTATTAACCATGTCACTGGTAAAACAACAATCCAGACCCCAAAAGGCCAAGTAACTTAAATCACATGAAAATTTAACAGTCAATCTTGTATTAAATTAGCTCTCCCTCATATGCAGCTCACTCCAACACAACTGACCTGCTACACCTTTGTCAGTCTTCGACCTCTATCCCTCTGGAAATGACCAACCCCATTCCTCCAAAGGACTGAGGGGACACCTCCCTTACCAAGGCTTTCCTTTTTTCCTGTTTTTCTCTCTCAAGATGTTAATTAGGATTTATTTACACGCATACCTACTGTATCCTGGCTGCTTCCAAGATGGAACATGAGCCTCCTGAGGGTGACAAACTGGACATATTAGATGATCTAATGTTGCTCTTAAATTCCTGTGCCACCCACACCTAAACCCACCTCTTCCCAACACATTCATTCCTGGCTACCAGCAAGGTGGGACTGTCTTTAGTGAAAACAGCCATGTTGACATGTAGCTGGAGAATCAGCAGAAGTGTTTAGGACACATCATCATCTCAGAGAAGCATTACAAAGGGTAGCAGCTGTCTATAAAAACTTTCATTTCCCAGTTTGAAAACAGAGATGGGCGTGTTTAATTTTCAATGAGGAAAACTTCTTCTTGACAGTATAAATAAGTTAATTACATTTGACATACAAGGAGAGAGAATGTTTTTTATACCACAGCATTATACTTCTAATTCTTAGTAATGAATCTGACAATATACCTTGCAGAATACAAATTCATTTCATTAAAGCAATAAGGTTATTTGTGTGAATGCCCTCTTACCTAGCTTTACAGGAAAGCCAGGAGGAAGCTTCATCTGAACAAATTCTCTAAGCTTGTTAAAGTGCTTGAAGGGCGCAATGACTTCTAGAACATTCAATAATCTGGAAGAAAGGTCAGAAAAAAAAACCACTTTTAGCAGTGCCTCAGATTGATACATCTCTGCTTAAAGACAAAATATCAAGTGACCCATTTCTCTGTTGGGTGCTTTGGAGCTCAGGTCAATGGTCAATGGTCTGATCTGGACTTTGTACTAAGATCTAACTTCAAAAGCATAAAAAAGTCAAAACTAAGAATTCATTCTGGACACAATTTCCATAACTCTTAATATATATAGTTAGAAACATCAACTTACAATTCAATTCCTAAGGGAAATTCCTTGCTCATGGCTATTGTGGCTTTAAATGTTTTCTTACTTTCTTTGCAAACAAGTTCTCTACCCAGATGAGGAGCTCTACAATGGAAAGGAAATCAAACAATTAATTATGTCAATAGATTATTTTCATCTTACAGAGAGTTTCTATAATATTTTATTATTTTCAATGTGCTAACAGTACATTTTAGAAATTTTTTGGAATGAAGTTTAAAAATGTGCTGAATTAACTAAAGATATTTATCTAGAAATTCCCAGTACATTCAGTGGATATTTCCTAGCTCTCGAGAATCCTACATTTCCCGACATTAGACATCCATTTGAAGGGGGTCTCATTGCCTCCTGCACACAACAGGATTTATGCCTCTGGCACATGAGCAGAAACAATAGCATTAATTTTTCTATAGATGTACACAATTAACGAATAACCAGAATAGTTAACAACAGCCAAGTTGTTAGCGGATGACCCAGGAGCTCAAGTCAGTGAAATCTGGGTCTTTCCCTGCTCATTCAGTAGTGAATAGGCTGTTGGAAGTATAAAAGATGATGTATTAACCACCATTATTTTTTTTCCTTTTTAATTATGTTATGTACTAATGCTAGTAGGAATCTGGGAGAGCAAGGAATAGTTTACCTGTCAGATCTATGGAGAGAGGAAGACTTTATGACCAAACAAGAGTTAGAGAGCATTATAAAATGCAAAATGGGTAATCCTGATTACATTAAATTGAAAAGCTTCTGTACAAACAAAGCCAATGTAACCAAAATTAAGAGGGAAGTAGAAAATGGGAAAGAATTTTTACAACCAGCATCTCTGATAAAGGACTCATTTCTAAAATATACAGAGAATTGAGTCAAATCTATACGAATACAAGTCATTCCCCAATTGATAAATAGTCAAAGGATATGAACAGGCAGTTTTCAGAGGAAGAAATTAAAGATATCTATAAGCATATGAAAAAATGCTCTAAATCACTATTGATGAGAGAAATGCAAATCAAAACAACTCTGAGGTACCACATCTCTCCAGTCAGATTGGCTAAGATGACAAAAGAGGAAAATGATAAATGCTGGAGAGGATGTGGAAAATTGGAACACTAATGCATTGCTGGTGGAGGTTGTGAACTGATCCAACCATTCTGGAGAGCAATCTTGAACTATGCCCAAAGGGCTATAAATAAGTGCCTATCCTTTGACCCAGAAATACCTCTTCTAGTGTTAGTATCCCAAAGAGATCCACAGAAGTGGAAGGAAGACCCACATGTACAAAAATATTTATAACAGCTCTTCTTGTGGTGGCAAAGAATTGGAAATCAAGGGTATGCCCATCAGCTGGGGAATGGCTGAACAAGTTGTGGTATATGCATGTAATGGAATACTATTGTGCTATAAGAAATGAGGAGCAGACAGACTTCATAATAACCTGGAGAGACTTGTATAAACTGATGCTGAGTGAGAAGAGCAGAACCAGGAGAACACTGTACACAATTACAGACACAGCATATCTGTGACTACTGATTTTGATAGACTGGGCTCCTCTCAGCAATGCAGGATTATAAGTAAACTCCAAAGGACTCATGATGGAAAGAGATATTCACATCCAGAGAAAGAACTACAAAGTCTGAATGCAGAGTGAAGCAAACTGCCAGTTCTTTTTCTGGTTTTGTTTTGATTCCTCTTTCCCATTGTTCATTCCATGGGTCATGATCCTTCTTTACAACCTTCAGTGTGAAGGTATTTGTAGACCTTATATTTGAGTGCATGCCGCCATGATGGGGGGGGGGGAGAGGGAGAAAATGTGAAACTCAAGGGATTGTGAAACTGAATGTTGTAAACTAAAAGTAAACAAACAAATTAATTTTTTAAAAATGCCAGTAGGAGAGAAATAATGAATTGAGGAATTCAAGCAGGAGAGTTTTGATGGCCCAGGAATTTTAGCATGTCAGGTTGACACTGGTTTCCTTTTGCCAGGCAAAGATGTTGCTGCTTCAAAGAACTCTTTTCCAATTTAAGGACAGTTTGGTATCTTACATGACAGTATAACAAGTGCTACATTATGCAACTGCTAATGCTCTCAAATCTAAGTGAGCACCAAGGCCAAGGCCTCATCCACTCCACCCCACAGTGCCAGGCCCTGCATGTACTCTAAGGAAAGAAAACCAAGCATAAAGCAAACACAGGCATCTGGGAGACAGGCGAGGCTGCCTGACGTTCAGAAGAAGGATCTGAGAAGCCGCTTTATTTGTTTACCCCGACTCCAAAGCCGCCCACTTTGTACAATACTCACTTTCCGTTCTCAGCAGATATATACTCTTCCCAGGTAATCGTGTTAGGTGGGGGTGGAGTCAGAGACTGTCTTCGGACAGGCTGCAAGGGAAAATTGGGGGGGGGCATGAGAAGCTGCCACTTGAGCCACTGGTTGTAACAGTCAGAAAAAAAAATACATAAGGAAGCCTTTGGCTAGTCTCTGCTTTCCCTGGTACCAGGGGAGGGGAGGACACAGTCAAGCTTCTGGTATTTTTGACACCAAAATGTTTTTCTGGGAAGTGCTAGCAGTAACATATATCACCAAGGCCATCCCTGCAGGGGAAGAGGAAGCCAGCTGTGGACAAGAATATCTGGAGCTGGTCCTGTGGGAGTGAGATGTAGGCTGGAGAAGGGAAGGCAGAGATACACAGGAGACAAGCAGAAGAATAACCTCCATCACAAAGCCGGAAGCCAGAGGAAGAGCCAAGTGCTAGAACGGGGCTCATATCTTTATCCTGGACACCAAGGGAAGGGAGATTCGACTGAGGAAATGAAGATGGAATGTGATGAAATCAGCTAAACTACCAAGGGCAGTGTGTAGAAATGGGGACGGTGAGGGTCAGCTTGCTGTGTGACCACAAGAGCTAAGTCAAGAATGCCCTCACCTTCATGCCAAAATACAAAGGAGAGAATCTTGGGAAAGTCTGGAAACACTAAACCAGGAAAGAGACATGGAGAAAGATGCAAAGCGAGACTATTTGCGACAGAAAGGGACCCTGCCACAGGATGGCCTCATACCTCTAATTCACCCAACAAGCACTTGAGTGCCTACTGTGTGCCAGGCCAGACACAGTTCCTGCCTCAAGACACTCGCAGCCTGAGAGGGGAGACAACACACAAACAAGTGTGTGCCACATGAGGTCTATACCAGATCAACAGAAAACAGCTACTGGAGGGAGGTGTCCTTTAGAAGGTGGGACCTGAGCTGGGCCTTCACAGAAACCAGGGAAGCCAGGACCTAGAGATGAAAAGAAGAGGGTTCCAGGCCTGGCGGGGCAGCCAGAGAGAATGATACAGAGCTGCGGATGGAGGGCCTTGTTCATGGAACAGCCAGGACAACCTGGGGCTGGGCAGGGGAAGGAAGAAGTCTGAAAGGGGGAGGGGCAGGTCATGCAAACAACAGATAGGAGAGGCAAAGTCATATGCCAAAAGTAGGGAGCAGTAGTGGAGTGTAGGGCAGCGCTGGGAAAACAAGGAGCAGCAGGTATGAGATGGTACAGATGCCTCAAAGTGGAAAGGGCCAATCAAGGCGTCTTGGCTTCCTGCTCCTCCCAGGCCTTCCATGCCCAGGGAATGACAACAGGCCCACACGAAGGGTGAGTCCTTCAGGCAGGGGCTGATGAGGCCCCTCCCACCTGTCAACTGGTCTAGTTCTATGGCACCAACAGGGCTCAGAGAGATGGAAGAGGGCGCTACACCAAAGCGAGCACTCCTGGGGAAGCTACGCAAGGTCGGACATGGTCAACCGTGTTCTACATCTGGGGGACCGGCTGTGTTTGCAAAACCTGACCTCGGCTAAGCATGAAATCCAGTGCAGAGAAGGACCATCAAGGAGTCGGCAAAGCCCTGCAAAGTAAGGCCTCAGCACAGAGGTGGGAGATGTGCCTAAGAGTGAGCTCTGCCTCCACAAAGCACCATGAACACTGTGAGAAACCCCAAATAACCTCACCACAAAGAAAGGGACTTTATGGAGGACAGAAAAATGCTTATTATTTAAGTACAGGCTATCCTACAATCCACCTTCTGTGGACAGACAACCAACCATTCAGAGCAGAGGGACAACCGAGAAAAAGAAAGAGAGAAGTGAGAATGAGGCATGGGAAGTGGTCCACAAAAATGAGACAATCCTGATCATCATCATTCTATACAGAAACTAAGTCCATGTAAATCTACTGGCCCATCAGGAAGACCAAGAAAGCCCCCCAAAAGTGTCCATGTCCGTGTCCACTAGCAAACACATGTACCTGCCAAAGGGGGCTGTGGCCAAAAACGATGCCAGCTTAAATATTAGGAACGATGAGGATGGTGACCAGGATCTTCTCAGGAGGCAGAAGCAGGGGAAGGTCAAGCCACCTTCGAGAAATCGTAAGAACAAGAGTCCCGAGGAACCAGCCACGTCACTGACACAGAAGGAAACTTTATCACAGACAATGCAGCTGCTACACTGGGGATGGCAGCATCTCAGGCCTGGACTTCTCTAAGCAATAGTCACGACACCCTCCCAGAGAGCAAAGGCACTGGACTGCAACAAGAGTCTCTAACGGAGCCTCCACATGGGAGCGATGCGGCTGGGAGAGTGCGCCAAGGGGGCCGAGAAAGGTGCCCACGATGGGGAAAGCGCCGAGCACTCACCTCCTGTCTGCTTTCCCATCTCTAAACCTTCAGGAGATGCATAGGCACACAGAGATGCTCCCCAAGAAGGAAATCGGCAGGCTTTGGCAAGCAATATTCAACACCAGACCAGTTTTACCATCTCACAACTAAGGGAAAGAAAGAATTCATCATCTCCACCATGCTTATTGCCTGAGGACGTAAACAAGCATTTGATTTGGCAGATCAAATGGCACCTTGAAGGCTCTCTTCCAACCAGGTGTCTCCCATCCATACACTAAAATCATTTAAGATTCCCTGAAAGGTAAAACCACAGCAATAACACTGTTCATGTACACCAGATGACACACAAAACAGCCTTAGCCACCAGGGCACAGAGGGCCAGAAGGATTCCCTTCCTCCAGCTGCTGCCTTTGGTGGTCCTGAAACACTGCAGAGGCTCCCCCAAGACAGCAGGGTGGTCTGAGCTCCCACAGCTGAGGGAGCTCGACCTGGAAGAGCGAATGCAAACAGGCCAAGCACAAAGCCAGGGGCAGCACTGGTTCTGAGAAAATGGAAACGAAGACGCGTCACCTTAGCACTAAAATTCTCCTGGTGTTACTAGACAAGATGTGGAATACGAGTCTCCAAAAAAAGGAAAAGAAATACTACCCAGAAGGCAAGGAAATGCAAGCAGCCTGCAACCCAAGAATACCAAAAAAAACCTTTAGACAGTGGGAATAAAGGAATCATCCTTTGTGTGACAGCAAAGAGAAAGCTGGGATGGTCCTGAGGCCAGGGCGACACGTGGCACCTCAGATCCCCTGGAGATGTCATGAGAAACCTGGGGAACACTAATGGAGTGAGGACCCTCATGGCATACTTAAGGGACTCCTCTGACAACACAGAAAGGGATAAGATATAATCTGCACCTTGAGAGGGACTTCCCACAGATCCATTTGAGTTTCCTGCTCCTAGTCAATGGGGGGCCTGGTCAACGGGGGGAGAAGTGTGATGATGGGGAGAGGGCCTCACTCACCACTCCAAAATTTAAGTGAATTTGTTCCCTTGAGCTGCCCACACACGACTAACAGCTAAGAGACCCCAACATCAATGGTCCAGAGACTTCCAGAAAACTGAGTGCACTCAGCTTTGTATGTCCCCAGCCAAGTCAAAGGTCAAGGACTTCAAGCCTGACCCTGAGGTGGAAACCACCATCACCACAAAGGAAAGAGGAAATGAAGATCTCCACTTCCTATTCATTAATGATTGCTCAGGTCGGACATACTGGCAGCCTCCACCACAAGGGTTCCAGTCCTCCTAAACACCCCATACAGCACCATACATGCTGTGAACAGAATAACTGCCAGGTGAATAAGAAAATGAGGGTCATGGGATGGGCAAGGTGGACAGAGCTCTGAAGAGGCAGAACTAGAGAAAGTATTGCATGAGAATGCAAGCAAAAGCAAGAAGACAAGAATTTAACAACACTGCACATTATGTTTTCGACAAATGGAAAAGCAATCTTTAAATAAAGAACTGATCAATAGCAAAAATTAATTCAAGGGGGGGCAGCTAGGTGGCCCAGTTAATAGAGCACTGGCCCTGGAGTCAGGAGGACCTGAGTTCAAATCTGGCCTTGGAAACCTGACATTAACCCCCTCCCCCTGCAAAAAAATAACTTGAAAGAAAATTTCAAGATTAAATTCCTGATTTATTGGGACTATTCCCCCTTTTGAAATGTCAATGACATAAACAGGTTGAAGTTAGAAAGAAAACAAACAATATGTGAAAAGTAAAGTAAATTTAAAAATTCACTCTTATTAAAAGGTTAAGACCTCTTGCTTTACAGCATTCATGCAATAAAGTCATCTGTGCTTACTGCACCTCAAAATTCTGCTCCATCAAGTTTCCACCTTTACTCAGACTCTCCATGATGGCCTTATTTCGGAGGATGTCCTCTTCACTGAGGTGCTCTCTCCTTTTTCTGGATTCTAAAACAAGTCCATTCACCAGGTAAAAGTAGGCCAGAAAGTTCCCCACTCTTTCCTGAAACAAAATCATGTATTTTAAAAATTTAAGAATATCCACAAGAAAAGGAATCTTCAACAGAAAGACCCTCCAATTTCATCATTCATTGAAAATTATGTGAAATTGATACTCCTTAATCAACCACAAGACAAGCTTCATCCTCTGGATCCTAATAAATAAAATGTATCAGAATTTATCAACTTTAAATTTAGATGAGATTTAAAAATAAACACTAAAATTTCTAGATGAGTCAAAACGTCTTGGGGTGGCCTGAAGTTTGACAGCTACTTGGGAAATTAATAATATTGCTTTAAAAGTACCAACTGGTTAAAAAAAAATAAAAATAACATGTGATATTGTGTGATTCCTTGTCAGTCTCTTGCTGGTTCACCCACCATGTGACCCCTTTTGTCACTCGGTAACCTCCTCAGGCCCCATGGAGTTCCTTGCTATGGGATGACTCCTGGAGCTCTCTCCTCCAGCCCTCCTATCTCCTACCTAGCTCCACTGAGCTCAGTTGCCTAGCAGATACTTCAGACCTGGAGAGCTGGTAGATATCTCAAATGCAACATGTCCAACAATGAATTTGTTCCCCACCTTCAAACTTCCCTATTGCTTCTCAAAGACTACCATCCTTCCAGGCTTTCAGAGTCATGCTGGTGGTCTCTCTCTCCCCCCACAACATCTTTCTAAACCACAGATACCAAGTTAGTCAGCAGCAGGAGAATCCAGCTGATAAAAATGCTACTGAATAACTAGAGAGACAAGTCTTTTGGAGGGTTTTGAAGTTTGGGGTGGTTTTTTTTGGGGGGGGGGGAACAACAAGACTTATTTTCTTAACTTCCAGTCATGCTACCTAAAACTGAATCAAAAGTCTTATCCTTGTAGTTTCTAAAAGCAGCTAGAAAGATCAAACTTTGCACAATCAAAATCAGTTCACGACAACCATGCCCTCATTAATTCTGTCACAGAACACACAGACCCTCAGCCATGCAGACTCCATGTCACTCATCACTGTGACATTGTCCTGGCAGCAGAATGACCAGGCAAAAAGAGTGAATCTCTTTAAACTGCTTCTGTTGCTGCATCCAACTTCATGACTGATAATGGCTGAGGGAGAAGGAAAGATAGTTTTATGAAAGATCCAAATGTTTGATTCATACATACTGTTTTATCTTCCCGGAAAAGCCATCCTGTTTGGGCACGTGTGAAAGTGATGGATTTGGTTGATAAAGTCGCAGAATAAATATCACTGCTCATTAAAATGTCAACTTCTTCCTCTGTTTCCATCTCTGATTCCTTAAAGAAAAAGAAGCCTTGTAAATTAGATCTTATAATATGTAGGTACTTAAAAGATCATTACATATCATCAGTATCAAATATTTTTAAAGTTTTCTGTTTGTCTTCCCAGGAAATAAAAGGGAAGAGAAGAAAGCAGATTCCACAGGGAAAAGTCCTTTGAAAAAATATTTTAATTTTTAAAATTACATATTATTCCATTTTTAACATGTTTTTTAAAATTTTCCAAATTCTTTCCCTTCCTCCCTCCTATTCCACCCCACTCCCTAGGATGAGAATTAACTAGATATTGGTTATACCTTTGCCGTCGTGCTAAACATATTTATAAATTAGTTATGCTGTAAAAGAAAGTACAGACAGCCTCCCCCCAAACACACACACACACACACACACACACACACACACACACACACACACACACGCACGTTGAAAAGAGTATGTTTTGATCTGCCTTCAGACTACATCAGGTTTTTTTCTGTTAAAGGCATAACATTTTTCATCAAAAGAACTTCAGAACTTGGGATCTTTATATTGCTAAGAGCTAAGTCATTCACAGTTCTTCACTGAACAATATTGCTATTACTGTGCACAATATTCTCCTGGTTCTACTCACTTCACTTTGTATCATTTCATCTAAGTCTTCCCAGGTTTTTCTGAAAATATCCTGTTCCTCCTTTCCTATAGCACAGTAGTATTCCATCACCATCATATACCACAACTTGTTCAGTCATTCCCCAATGGATGGGCATCCCCTCAACTGTCAATTCTTTGCCAGCACAAAAAGAGCTGCTATATTTTTATACGTGCAGGTCTTTGGGGGGCAGCTAGGTGGTTCAGGGGATAGAATGCCAGGCCTGGTGTCAGGAAGATACGTTGATCTTTGTGAGTTTCAATCCAGCCTCAGATACTTAACAGCAGCGTGACCCTGGTCAAGTCACTTAACCCTGTTTGCATCAGTTTCCTCAACTTTAAAATGAGCTGGAAAAGGAAATAACAAACCACTCTAGTATCTTTGCCAAGAAAAACCCAAATGTAGTCATGAAGAGTCAGACAAAACTGAAAAATGACCAAAATAATAAAAGGTCCTTTTCCATTTTTTTTTTTAATCTCTTTGGTATACAGACTTAGTAGTGCTATATTGCTGGGTCAAAGTACATGGCCTGAAACCATGAAGAAACCTTTAGAAGCTCTCTCTTCCCAAAACAGAGCAGCAAATATTGGCTTGACTGGCCTTGAGGATAATTTCATCCTTCCCCAAGACGGAAGGACCAGTGAGGAGAACACCTACTCTGAATGTTATTCTCACTGAGAAGAAAGGCTTGGTTGCTAGGGGTGTAAATGAAGGCAGCCTTAGGGGAAAGTGACCATTTCATATTATAATTTCTGATAGATGACACACAGATAGACACCAGACCAGCTGGACCCCTGCAGTGAGGAGGACCAGATCTGACAGTTCACCAGCCTCAGCCTTAATCTGCTCATCTTTCAAATGGGGATAACAGCACTTAACTTACTTGGTCCTCGTGGCTATCAAATGACATAATTTGCAGAGTCATAATAAATAATAAAACCCGAGATATTTCACATATAAAAGACAAGAATTAGGGGTGATAACCTCGTCTTCAAGCACAGGAAGAGCAGCCCATAAGAGGAGGATAGAATCTGTACCATTTGGCCAAACCCAGACTACCAGGACAACTGGACAAAGGTGTACAAATAACCTGAAGCTTGATCTAAGAGAACCTCCCCACACCATGGCACTCTCCCAAAGAGGAGCGGCTGACCACAGGACGAAGCCAGTTTCCCATCTCTGGAAGTCTTCAGCAGAGGTTTGCCAAAGCAGCTGTTGGTAACAAGGTTGAAAAGATTCTCATCTCATGGCCCCAGAGTTCTTCCCAGCTGAGGCTGACAAAGTTCAGTTCTCAAATTTGCTTCCAGGGGCCCTTAAACAAGCTGCTAGCCTCTCTGGGCCTCAGTCTGCTAACCTGGGATGTGAAAGTGGGGTGCTCCCAAACCCATGGTCCCACATTTACTCCTACTGGACATGCTCGTTTCCCTTTACTCATCCCAAACGAATGAGTACCGATGATTCTGGAGAAGCTGATTCAGATGTTCTCGTTTCTATCCACTTACAGTTGGGCCAAGGCCTTCACCCTCCATGGCCAGTCTTGGTGCCTATTGGTCCTGCCTGACTTCACTCAAGACTCCTCTCACCATTTCCTATAATGAATCACCATCTCAAAAATAAGCTAGACTTGATGTTCTCTGAGGCCTTTCAACTCCTATCATTATTCACATCACTCTCTTGAATACCTTCCCACTGGCGCGGGCACAAAGGCCAAATTCTTCTATAATCTCGCCCATTTCATTCAATCAGTGAGCCGATTCACAGGACTTTATGAGGCTCCTCCTTTGTGCCAGGCCCTGTGTTCAGTGAGTATTGAACATAACAAAAGGAACACAGAACAGTGCCTGCCCTAAGCTGACGTTCTCTACTTGTATTCTCTTGTGTGTCCAATTCTCCCCAAGAATAAAATGGCTGTCTAGTCAGACTTGTATTCTTCCTGTTTATAAATATTCTTCTATTCGCTGCCACCTTCCCTAACTTTTCATATGCTTAGTCCATCCCTCCTTCAAAAAAAACACAAACTCCTCCCTATTGGTCCACCTCTCTAAATTCTAGCCTTCCTTAATTGCCACTGGCAAATCAGACTTCCTCCATGGCATCCACATCTAATTCAGCACACACTCACCTCGACCTTCTCTAAACTACCATCACATCCTGTCGCCGCACAATTTAGCACATGATCATCTCCTCAGAGTTTCTGCTTCATGGATAGGGTCTTCATCACTTAAAATGGGTAAAATACTTTCAAAGCAACAACATCATCTATTTTCCCAAAGATTCCCTAACTCCACAATGCTTACTAATTCAATTTTAAATGGAAATCCAGTAAGTGCAAGATACTCACTAGGTGGATAAAATGATCCTCCCAAAGTACAAGTCTGATGCCACACATAGACCCCCCCCAATTAAATCAACTATAGTGGCTCCCTATTATCTCCAGGATCTAATCTAAAATCTTTTGATTTTAATCTTAAATTAAAAATCTGATTTTGATTTTAAACCTTCCTGGCCCCTGCCCACCTTTCTGGTCTTTCACCTTATACCTGTGATCTAGTGACTCTGGCCTTCTGGTCTTTCCTTAAGGAAGATCTTCTCTCTCCCTCCTGGCTTCCTTCCAGTCCTCCCATCAACAAGAAATGTTTCCCATTCACCCTTAACATGAGGTCTTTCCCTATTTCATATTCGATTTTTTCCTTTATACAGTCTGTGTATATAAAGTTTTCAGCACATTCTGTCCCCAATAAGACTGATTCCTTGCAAAGAGCCTTTTGCTTTTCTTCGTAATGTCAGTACTTAGTACAGTGACTGGCACACAGTAGGCGCTTTATAAATGCTAACTAAGTGACAAGGTTTGACAAACGCTGCATCACTGGAGCTACGGAACAACTCCAAGAGGCAGGTCCTGGAGGAGGCACTACAGATCTTTTACTAAGGCCACCTAACAGTCTAGAGCTGAAAGGGCCAGGCCATGGTAACCCAGGGAGGGCCAGAAGGTCTCTCAAGTCTAGCACTTTACTCTGCCCACCACCCCACACGACCACTCCTCACACACAGAGTTCTCACTGGGACCTGTGAGTCTATGGATTCTGAGAACCTCAAGAGGACCCATCCCCTGCCGATGCAAACGGTGCAAAGTGCCCACTCTCCAAAGGTCACACATCGCCTCTATGTCAGAGTCAAACCTGGCTAAACCTGACTGCCAATATCGCTTCTTTACGCACAACTCCAGGCCCCCTCTCTTCCTGACAGAGGGCACAGCCCCAGGGACCTATACTGGCACCCCCCCCTCAGAAATGGGAGGAGCAGGACAGGAAAGTACTAAATTTCAGAGGGTGGAAGATAGTCACGAGAATGAATTAAAGTCTTAAGTAAAAGGTTCAATCACAAAAAGCAGAGAAAGTGTTCAAAAAGCTGGAAGAACCCAAAAAATCACATTATGGAAGCCAAGAGAGCTTTGAGGAAAGGTTAACAGTGTGGACTGGAAAAAACAAACAAAACCTTAAAGTTTCCTAAAGATGCAAATTTTAAAAAAGAATATTGAGTTTTACCAGGGAAAGAACAGGTGACTTTGGAATATATGGATTCAATGAAAGAGGAAGGCCAGAGGCCAAGAAGGAGCAGCAGCAAAGCAGAGAAGCCGACATGCAAGTATGTCCACAGCAGTGTGTCTGCCGCACAAACAGCCCCAGACGTCTCCCACGAGCAGCTCTCACCTCGTGATGGATTCGCTGGTAAACTCTCTGTTCATTATCTAACACTACAAACGACTCCGAGGGCGCCGCGTCACCACTGAAAATGAAGCTCAGGTCCCCTCGTTGGCACTTCATGTCAGTAAAGTCTATGAGAGTTGTGTCAAGCCTGCAGAAAACAGACTGATGAAACAAGCACTGCAAGACAGCGCAGGCACAAAACTCCTAACAGAACTGTTGTATTAAAATCTAAAATGACCGTGTTTCAACCCAGATTCACAAGAGAACTTCATCATGTTTTATTTAAAGGACACTACATGACTTTAAATCTTCCACATCATATAAATGATGCCTGGGGCCTCTTCTGCTCCAATCCTTTGAGATTTACTGTTTGTGATATTAATGTTGCCATCAATGGCATTCAATCACTAAACATTCACTGAAAGTTTGTCATATGTAAAGCATTGTGCTAATGGTTTAGGGGATGTAAAGATCAGTAAGACTCAGATTCTTGTCCTCAAGAAATTTGTCCTACTGATTTATTTTATCAACACTGACAAATAAAATGTAAACTGTTATAGTTAATTTCTAATTTCCTTTCTTGTGTCTTTCCTAGTTATATGATTACCTCCTGGTTCAAAATACATTTTACTTCTCTACGACACCAAAGCAGATCTCAAAATTCTCTCATGGAGCCATTTTATCAACAATTAAACTGTAAAGATTTCCCTTTATTTTATTAAAGTCCTAAAAATCAACTCAAGTTCTTGCCAAAGCCCCTATCTCTCATTATACCTTATCACTGCATACATGAAATATTTACTGAGGTCCATATTCTCCCCATTTCCTGCCCCAGTGGGCTGTATGCCCCTAGGGAACAAAAAGGGGACCTTCTGGAAACTCTGAATCCCAGCACTGAGGTCAGTGCTTTGAAAACAGAGAGTTCTTGCTCTACATGAATTCACATTATACAAACTGACTTTACATTAAAAAATTGTGAAAGGCCAGGGAAGATGTCACAGGAACATGTGTGAAGAGAGGCTGGACCACACACATGCCCACAGTCCATTCCCATCTTTCATGGCTCTGACGAGGGTGAGATGCTTGAAGAAGTGACAAGACTGTAAATTAGCACAAGGGCTGGAGACAGAAGTGAGAGGAGGAGCTGACCGAATCATGGGAAAACCCTGCTGAAGGGCGCTGAGCTGCCAGCAGCAGAGACTGGGGAAGATGGGGCTGCAGCAGGCTGAGGCCAAACCACAAAGCTTCAGAAGGAAAAGCGCTGCATCATCTGAGTGAATGGTTTTTGATGTTGAAAAAGTGGATCCCAATATTCCAAGATTTTCAAGAGTTCAGAGACTAAGTGCAGGTGATACTGGCTGCTGCAGGCAGACAGAAAGAGAGGTGCAGTAAAAAAGGAAGAGGTGCCCAGCCAATGCCCCCCCACTCCACTGAATGCCGGTGCTTCAGGATTCTGCTCACCATCAGGGCCCAGGCCTTACTGCAGGCACATCTCATGGCTGCATTAAGAGGCTGTCTTATGTGTGCCTGTGGATGGGGGAGGGCAAATCTGCTCCATGTAACAATGGCTTTGCATAGAGGTCTGAGGACCTTAAGAAGGCAAGAACTGTCTGTCTGAGAGCCAATGCTTCTTGAATGAAGACCTTTCCATGATAGCAAACAGCTGCATCAACAAAGCACTGTAAGGTTCACAAAAAGATTTACTTCAATGACATCTCATTTGAACCCACAATACCCCTATGAGGGAAAGGGCTATTTATTATTCCCATTTTTTGGATGAGGAAATAAAGGCTGAAGACAGTCAGGTGATTTGGCCAGGGCCCTAAAGTCACAGCATGCGTTTGAGCCAAAAATGCCAACTCCAGTCTCCCCAATGCCAAGGACACTGGAGCCTGTGTGCCTCACTCCATGAGGCCTGATCCTGATGTTCTCTGCTCAGTGTCATTCAAAAGAGCAAAGGCTGGAGCCAAGACAGTGGAGTAAAAGCAGGACCTTCAGTGAGCTCCTGCTCCAATCACCTCCTATACCTGTAAAAACTTACTCTAAACAAACTTTTGGGCTACAGAGCCCACAAAGAGACAGAGAGAAACAAAGCTCCCTATGAAAGCAGCCCAGCAGGCCAGCAGGAAAGGGCCATCGCACCAGGCTAGAAGTTGAGTGCAGTCCTGCACGAACCATGCTGGCCCAGAACTGCAGCACAGACTGGCCAGAGCAGACTTCAGGGGACTGGTTCACTGGCAGCTGCGGTGGTAGAGAAAGTAAAAGATCAGTGGGGAAAACTCTCTAGGAACTGGGTGAGAGAAGAGCAGAGGTAGCAGAGGTAGCACAGGTGCTGCATGGCTGTCTCCTGACCTCCAGCCCTGCAGAAGGTAGGGGGCCCAAGTGATAGTTCAGAGGGTAATCGCTCTTGCTTTCACTTCCTTGGATCTGGGTCACAGTCTTGGGTGGTGGTCCTGGGGTGTGTGGCCAGAGCTTGTGGTGGCTGTAGAGATGGTGCCCCCCCACCCAGACACCTGACAACTGCACAAACCCCAGTGATTTGGGACACAGCTCTCTCTCCATTCTGGAAGCAGAGTTCTACGGTGGCAAAGAGCTCAAAAGTCAAATAACTGTCTGGCAAGATGAGCAAGCAGAGGAAGCACAATCAGACCACAGAACCTTTTTGGGGAGACAAAGACAATCAAAACATAGAACCAGAAGAAGACAGCAAAATAAAAACTCCTGTATCAAAAGCCTCTAAGAAAAATATGAACTGGTTGCAGGCCATGGAGCTCAAGAAGGATTTTGAAAATCAAGTAAGAGAAGGAGAAAAAAATTGGGAAGAAAAATGAGAATGATGCAAGAAAATCATAAAAAGTGAGTCAAACAGGCTACTAAAGGAAACCCCAAAAAATATTGAGGAAAATAACACCTTAAAAATAGACTAACTCAAATGGCAAAAGAGGCTCAAAAAGGCAATGAGGAGAAGAATGCCTTAAAAAGTCGAATTTGCCAGATGGAAAAAGAATCTCAAAAGCTCACTGAGGAGATTCATTCCTTCAGAGTTAGACTGGAGCAAATGGAAGCTAGTGACTTTATGAGAAATCAAGATGCTGTTATACAGATCCAAACAAATGAAAGAATAGAAGGCAATGTGAAATATCTCATGGGAAAAGCCACTGGCCTGGAAAATAGATCCAGGAGAAATAATTTAAAAATTATTGGACTACCTGAAAGCCATGATCAAAGAAAGAACCTAGAAATCACCCTTCAAGAAATTCTCAAGGAAAATTGCCCTGATATTCTAGAACCAGAGGGCAAAATAGACATTCAAAGAATTCACCAATCGACTCTTGAAACAGATCCCAAAAAGAAAACTCCTAGGAATATCATAGCCAAAGTCCAGAGTTCCCAGGTCAAGGAGAAAATATTACAAGCAGCCAGCAAGGAACAATTTGAGTACTGTGGAAACACAATCAGGAGAACACAAGATCTAGCAGCTTCTACACTGAGGGACTGAAGGGTTTGCAATATTATATTCAGGAGGCCAAAGAGCTAAGATTAAAGCCAAGAATCACCTTCCCCAGCACAACTGAGTATAATGCTTCAGGGGAAAATATGGTCATTTTTAATGAAATAGAGGACTTTCAAACATTCTTAATGAAAAAACCAGAGCTGAACAAAATTTTATTTTCAAATACAAGAAGCAAGAGAAGCATGAGAAGGTAAACAAGAAAAAGAAATCATAAGGAAATTATTAAAGTTGAACTATTTCCATTCCTACAATTTTCTCAGTATGAGGATAGTTGAAGGGAATATATATATATATATATATATGTGTATAATGTATAGTTGGGGTGTGTGTGTGTGTGTGTGTGTGTGTACATAGACAGAGGGCAAAGGGTGAGTTGAATGTGAATTTTATTTTTATCTAAAAAATAAAATTAAGAGGTGAGACAGGAATATATTATAAAAAGGAGAAAGGGAGAGATAGAATAGGGTAAATTATCTCACAGAAAAGAGGCAAGAGAAAGCCATTACAATGGAGAGGAAAAACAGGGAGGTGAAAGGGAATAAATTACCCTTATTCCCATTGGATTTGGCTTAAGGAGGGAATAACATACACACTCAATTGGGCATCTTACCCTACAGGAAAGTAGAGGGGAAGGAGATAAGAGAGGGAATGATAGAAGGGAGGGAAGACTATGGGAGAGGGTAGTTAGAAGCAAACACTTTCAAAAAGGGACAGGGTCAAAGGAGAAAATAGAGTAAGTGGGGGGTGGGATAGGATGGAAGGAAATATAGTTAATCTTTCACAATATAACTACTACAGAAATGTTTTGTGTAACTACACATGTACAACCTATATTGAATTGCTTGTCTTCCCGGTGAGGGTGGGAGAGGAGGGAAGAAGGGAGAATCTGGAACTCAAAGTTTTAAAAACAAATGTTAAAAATTGTTCTTTACATGGGACCGGGAAATAAGATATACAGGTAATGGGGTACAGATATCCATCTTGCCCTACAAGAAAGAGGGGGGAGGATATAAGAGAGAGCAGAATGGGGGAAGGGGTATTCAGTATGCTTGCCATCTTGGGGTGGGGGGTAGGGGAGAGATGGGGAGAAAATTTGTAACTCAAAATCTTGTGGAAATGAATGAATGTTGAAAACTTAAAAATAAATAATTTTTTTTAAATAGCAAAGGTTTTTTTAAAAGAAGATTCCCTCCCTTAAGCTATGAAAAGTTGGAACTGGACGTAATTTCTTTTAAACATATTCAGGGACAAAATCATTCTAAAATCACAAGACATTAATCATTAATATATTACTTTTAAAAGGTATCCACAAAGATATTATTTCCAGAGGATTCTTATACTGCAATATATTTCTAACTTATAAACTTCATGAAATGAATAATTCCATGTTATTAAACACGGAGGTAAAATTTTAAAGCTTTGGTACAATTTATAAAGAAGATCTATCCTACTTCTGCAGTTTTGAGACAAGAAAACAATCACTTCACCAATTCATTTTAAACTATAGTATAATATTATAAATGCTAAAATCTAAAAATATTTTCATCAAATAACACTCTACTTGACTCTATAATGTATTCTCAGAAGTTATATTCAGTAAAATAGACTACTAGACTCTAAGACGTATTCCCAAAAGCTACCTACAATGCCCATCCAATTGTTTTAAAATTAAATCCTTACCAGAAAGGACAAAAAAAGTAAACTTTGGGTCAAACAAAGTATTCAGAAACATGGCAAACTTTTCCACATCTCAGTAACAAAAGCAAATCATCTTACCTGATATTGATACCTTGTTTGTATATTTTACATGCATCAGAAGGCAGAATTCGGGAAAGTAAAGGCACTATATTTGTAATAAAAAAGATTAAATAATTAATGAATTGAGAAATCTACTAAACACTTATGCAAATATAAAAACAGCAATGCTAAAATTTCACTAATTGTATGAAAGTGTTATAATTACTATTAAAACAGATAATATTTAAGACTAATTTGTTTTAAGGTTAAAAACAAGACCCAACAAAGCAACATTCTCTTGCAATTTTAGAAAACTGATATTTAATCTTGAACCAGAGGTAATATGAAGTCTGAGTAACTCATGGGATGACATTTCTAAAAGAAAATGAGCTCTGAGCTCCAACCTGAAACCATCATGCCCTGGCCCCAGGTCTAGGTCAGGTCTGTAAGGGAGGTGAGGAAGAGTGGGAGGAAAGAGAGAGAGAAGGGAAAGAGGCAGAGGAAGGAGTTCCCTCAGCCAACAAAAATGTGTGGATGTCTGTTCATGTGCAAAAATCCTTCTAGTTAACTAACTCTTTCTGAATGGGCTTGCACATTAGGGAATACAGCATGTTCTATGGGTGCACCTACTACATTGAGGCACAAGATTCAGGCCCATACTATAAGCCTGGGGACTGGAACACTTTTGTTAGTCTGGTAAAGTCTTCAGACCCCTTCTCCTAATGAGTGGTGTTGCCTACATTCGTAACTGAAGGAAATGCTAAATTTAATTACAGGTTGGTGAAAATAAAGATATATTTTTCTCCTGTCAACATTCAGAGACTCCCCATGAAATCTATCCCCAGATTTAAGTACATGCTTGTTACAATCTGCCCAAAGCACCTAGCACAACTTCAGTTACATAAACTGTAAGCATAAATTTCTCTTGTTAAAAAAAAAAAAAAAAACTCGGGGCGGCTAGGTGGCACAGTGAGTAAGAGCACCGGCCTCAGAGCTGGGATGACCCAGGATCAAATCCTGCCTCAGAAAATGAGCACCCACACATAAATCATGACTAGCCGTGTAACCTTGAGCGAGTTACTTAACCCCAATTGCTTTAAAAAAAAAAACACCTCAGACCTAGAGTGATTTTTCTAACACTTTGGTTTATGAAACTCAATTTGATAGTTACTTTGGGCACCACAGTCCCAGCAAAAAGAACAACGGACTAGAGTCAGAACCACTAGGCTCGATCCTGGTCCATCATTTTATTAACCAGGGTACCTTGGACAAGTCACTTCAGTATCTCAGTCTGCTTCTTTATCTATAAAATGGGAACCGTCACTTCTGAGCTCTCTCACCTTCCAGGGCTGTCACAGGTGTGAAAGTGCTCTGAAAGCTGAGCTCTCATTAGTCAAGCACAGCCCCTTATAGAAGCCCACATCTGGCCCAGAGGCAAAGGGAAGATGAAGGAAGAAGGAAGTCCTTCTAATGAAGGAGGGCTTTAAACAAATGCTCCACTGAGGGCCATGAAAGAAGCTAAGCAGAGAACTTCACTCATGCAAGTAAACAAGACCTCAGAAGTACAACTCCTAGTTCTGGAGACTCACTAATTAATCAGGGAAACACAGACCTTATTCAAAACAAACTGTGAAGGAAGACATGTCGTGTATTAGGCACCTACTACATGTGCAGCAAACACATGGTGCTGAGCACTGAGGACACAAACAGAAATTAAGGCTGTCCTAAAGGGGGAGACGACACAGGTCTACCGAGGGAGCACTTTACACGTCTGATTATCCCAGCTGATCCTCTGCAACCCTGCAGAGGTGCTGTTGTTGTCCCCATCTTGCAGAAGGCGAAACCAAGGCCATCAGAAGGGCAATCGCCTGCCCAGGGACAAGCAGCTGGGAAGAGCCTGAGGCCAGATCTGAACTTGTGTCTTCTGTGCTCCAGGGCCAACACTGCACCCCGGCACGGCCTCGTGGCCTTTACAGTGCAGGGTGAATGGTGGTGCCTCTTCCCACACGTCATTTCCACTGATCAAGCTCTCACTTTCTCATCTCACCTCGACGTCTATGCCACAGGGCTCTTTTCGGCGATGCTGGCTGAGGGTGCTTCGTTGGAAGCCTGCCTAGTCCCTCAGCTCCTGGGTCCAGGGCCCGAGGGGACATGGTGGTCTTGACAGTGGCATTATGACTGCCTCCTGTGTCTTCCTCAGGGTCAGATGGTAATTCTCTGTGACTTCATTCTTTAATTACAAGAATTCTGTACCCAAAGGCCTATGAGAAGCCATCTCCTCCCCCCTACTCCTTTGCAGAGGCAGGGAGGCCCATGATGGGAGAACACTGCACATCAGATCTCTTTTCAGTTTTAAATTAGTTTTACTGAATTTTTTCTCCTCTTCTCTTTTTAAAAAATTACTTACTATGAGGTTTGTCAGTAAAAGAACAAAGATTATGGGGGAAACCTAGGTAATATAGCAACAAAAGGTCTCAATTTAAAATCCTGTCAAAAATTTTGGGAAAAAAAATTAGGTGAAGCAATCATCACAGATTTAGAACTTTAGGAAAGGGGTCAAGGTCATCTAGCCAAGCCTTTCCATTTTAAAAAGGAAGAGACTGAGGTCCTGAGAGGTCCCAAAAGTAATGAGCCTCATCACAACCTTAGTTCCTGGAAGCTTTCCCTTCCATCATTGCTTCTCCTGCCCGACATCTGTGCCGGCCCATTTCCTCTTTTCTCTAGGTGTCGGTGATCTTCTCCCACCACAATTTCGCCTGTTTCTTGCCTTTTTTGTAACCCAAGGCCATCAGGATCTCTACATGACCTGCAATGCTGCTCTCCATTATAAGCTGGAGTCAGGGAAGCTGGGTTCAAATCACATGACTACATGACAGGGCAAGGGACAAGAGGCAGCCTTAGCCGGTCTTCACCAACAGCCTCACGAGGATGAGAGAAAACAAGAAGGGGCTTCGGCATGTGACTGGAGGAGGGAGAGAGCTCCACTGGGGCAAACTTAGGGAAGATGAGACAAACAAGGCTGAAGGAAGATCAAAGGGAAGGGCAAACAGAACCGGACCAGATGACAGACAGGCAACCTGGTTTTGTTCAGCTTTACTAAAAGGAGACCACCAAAAGAGAAGCAAAAAGGGTACACAGGGAATTAAAGCCCAAGACAGTCTGCAGCAGGCTCAGCTTTAATGAGTTTTAACTCCAGAAAACAAAAAGCTCATTATGTCAGATGTGATGATGGAATCAAGGTCAATGATCTATGGAAAATCACAAAACAGGTCAGAGATGATATATGCCTAGAAACAGACAAATGCCTTGATTTCTAAAAAGAGAAGGAGGTTGCTTCTTCAAACTGGAGACCAGTGAAGTAGACTCTGAAGCATGGAAAAAATTCTAGAAAATATTACTAAAACCTTGGCTGGTTACCACTAGAATGAAAAGATGGTCTAGAAACTAGTTTTACCAGACTAACCACCTTTCCTTCTGTGTAAGGGTTACTAAAAGGACAGAAAAGGAAGCTGCTGCCCCCAGAGTCACTTGGATTCTAACAACATGCTTAACAAAGTCTATCATGGTACCTTTAGGGATAAAAATGAAGGGGAACCCACTGGTTCTAGCTAGGCCTTGTAACAAGTATGAAACAATGGCTAAAGAGAGGGGGACCTGATACTCGTCTAATAATATACATTTAGTCTAGTTAATTAATAAAGTATAAGCATTAATCACATATAGTAAATGCATATTCTTCACATTTAACTAGGGATAACTAGGTAAGACAGATTCTTTCTTATAATAGGACTCAAACTTTAAACTACAAGCTGTAAGTTCACTGTCCGATATTCACTAACCCATCATAAAGTCCACTACCCTAACCAGAAGAATGTTGACTAGAGGACAACCACCCTTTTGGATGATGAGGGCATGACCAACCCAGTGTGGGTGGGATGTCTTGACATGATATGGCAAGTCCCTGAACTTATTTTTGTATCTCTTGACCAGAATGAGGAGTGGCTCATCTTATGACCACTTAAGCCTTGCCCACGTAACAACATGGGCAAGTGACAACCTATGCTAACACATCATTTCTGGCCCTGTCTATCAAACAAGAAGACCTTGTGTTTAGTTTCTTTTGAGTGCCTGGGAAAAGAAGTCTTATGTAAGGCCCAGGAGAAAGGGGGCTTTTCCAAACATGAAGAAGATTGGAGGGCCTGTTCACTGAAGGGGTCAGCTCCTTTTAATAAGTGATTACTGGCTCTGAGTTTTGCTTCAGGGATTCTTCTGGAAGATTGGACAATTTGGATCCCACCACACAATGTGTTTCTGTCCACTATGAAATTCTATGATCCTTCATCCTTTGAGTTAAGATGGAGAAATGTGGACTAGATGCTAACTAGGTATAATCAAAACTGACTGAAGAAAGTTTCTAATGCTCCAAGGCTCCTTACTTGGACCTTTCCTTTTTTAAAATCAATGACTAAGCTAAAGGAATGTCAACTGCCTCATTTTGTAGATGAGAAAACTGAGGCTTCTAGGGAAGCAACTTGCCCAAGGTCAACTAGGAAGTTAGCAGGGAAGGCAAGATTTGAAATTCAAGTCTCATATTCAGACTGAAATTTTAAAATCACCTATATAAAAGGGGAAGAGTGAATGAAGACAAAATAGTAATCCAAATGAAATGGATTTAGGTAAATTGCAACTTCATCATGTTTCTACGGATAATATGGCAAAGAGCTTCTGTGAACTTAAGAGTTCACAGAGAGAAGTAAAGTGTCGGAAGAAGGGAGTTTACAGTCCTACTCTACTGTCCCCATTCAGCTGCCCAGAGGATTCAGTACCGTTCAAGGCATAAAATCTTATAAAGTACATTAATAGGGGTGGGTAGATGGCGCAGTGATCCCAGCCCCAGGATCGGTTCTGGCCTCAGAAAATGAGCACCCACACATAAATAATGACTGGACGTGTAACCTTGAGCAAGTTATTTAACCCCAATTGCTTTAAAAAAAAAAAAGTACATTAATAAGGAGGGGGGCTTGTTCAGAGGAGAATAAGGCAACAAAAAAGGCCATTACAGGATTGGTTAAGGAAAGGACTTAAGGAAAGAAGACTCAAGTGAACACATGACAGCTACCTTCAAATTTCTGACAGGCTGTCATGTGAAACCATTAAACCTCTATTTTCTGAAATGCCTGTGTGTCTGAAACATATTAGCAAGATACATAATACTGATCAGAGAGAGTCTGGGATTGTGGAATATCCCAGAGATAAAGGGAAGAAGATAAAAAGGAGGAAATTTTAAAGCAAAAAGGAACAATTAATTAGGCCCATTTCCCCACCCAAAATTGATGTAAAAATAAAAATTTTCATACATACATGATTTCACATTTAATACTTTACTGGGACAAAATATTACTAACATCACTCACAGAATTCCTATTCACATCATCTGGATCATTCTGGCATCCCAGGATACTGCTAGGAATGCATTGTCACAATACCCAAAGATAATCTTTGGCCAGTTGTAAAATGATTAAGCTGGAGCTCCTTCTGTGATTCCACCCAGAGCTCTACAGTTGACAATTTCCTTACATTTCTCAATTGACCTCATCTTCAGAAGCCACCCACCTGACTCTTATTAATATTAAATGGGTTTCTTCCCCAAAAATCTCTTTTAAGGATCTTTGTACAACCCAAAATAGCATTCTTGGTAAGACATGAGTGGCACAAGGTTCACCATATTGTATTTGGAGCTACAGGTTTTGGATGAGAAGGAAATTTCCTTCTCAAGCAATCAGAAAACTACTCAACATGACTGGAAAGGCACTACCCCATTACTATCACATAAAATTGTAGGGTTCAAATTTATTTCTTCTTCTCCCAGGAGGAGAGGGGTCTAAGGGAAATGTAAGGAAAAGCCAAGCCTGCCTTCCAAGCTCCTTTAGGCTACACCAATAATGAGCTCCAATGGCCTAAGATGGAGACTAAAAACTCTGGTTGACCCAGAGAAAGGCAACTGACAGCTGTGAGGATGAGCACAGTTTTGTTTAATTTATGAAACATCTAATGTTATACCTCATAAAATTTACATTTTAGGGCTTTACTGGGAAACAACATCTATTTGGTTAATATATTTGAAGGCACTTTTATGTTAAATTAATCTGAAGTCCATCCTGCTTATGTACAAAGCCTGGGGAGGGCCTGACTCCAAGAAGAGTTAGAAGAGGATTTTCTAGTCAAGAGTGGGACGAAAGCAGAGCGGCTAAGTTGGCAGAGATGGCAACTCAAGACAAGGGGGAAAAGCATCAAACTGTTGTTCAAGCTTTTTTTGTTCTTTTACCACTATTTATATATCTTTATTAAACATAACAACTAATTATATTGGAGATAAAGTTATATCTCAATCAGCAAAGAGAAAGGATTACAGAAAAATATTTTATTCTCTCCCTCTACCTCTCTCCAATACTCAAGCTGCACCTTATGCTTCTAACCATGAGGACCTTACAGCATCACAAGTTATTTATGTGCACATATGTAAACAATGTTAGAAAAACTTGTAATACTGTAAGGTTCTATGATTGTGTTTCCTTTGGTTCTGAATAGCCTTAAGGTTTTACATATCTGGGTATGCCCACATTAAAAGATTGGCATACTCATCTGCAAAGAGACCAGATTCAACATACAGAAGAAAGATGCTAAGTCTCATCTATTTCAGTATACCACTATCAACTGTATTTCCCTTCGTAATTATTTTGTGGTCAATAGCAAGATGTTTTCACATCTTAAAATTCACATGATAAAATACTCAATACTGTCCATTCAAGATGCTTCTGCCACCAGATTAAAGTCCACCCTGTAATTTAGAACTTCATAGGTTAGGAAAAGAAAATTAAAACTCAAGAACATAATTTTTTATCAAGATAACCAGATTATTTATTAAGACAGGTAATGAGTTTTATTATGCTATGCCCACATACTATATATGAAAAATGTTTCATGATTAAAAATAAGACAGAGTACATACTATATGTGCCCCTTAATGGACTAAATTTGTTATACAATTACTACATAAAAATGTTCATTCCATCTTACTCTTTAGAATGATGAACTACAAAGTGATGGAAAACTATACCAGATAGCAATTATCATCAGTGAGATCAGACTACTTTGATAGAAAGCTTTAGTCTGAACTAGTTTCCTCACCTTTAAAATGAGAAGTGACTAATCTTGCTACTGCAAAATTATGAATAGAGAACACCTTATAAACATGAAGGTCTTTCTGAATTCAGTTACATCATCTATTAATAAACGGAATGTGATAGAGAAAGGAAATCAGTGATAAAGGAAGCAACACATGAATGGTCAAAGGATGAAAAAATGCAGATACTGTCAAATCATGTTAACCAAGTTCTTTTTCACATTCCAACAAATCAAACATATTTCAAACTCTTGTAAATAATATAATCCAAGAAATCCTTTGTTATGTCTCCCAGAAGTTTAAAAACTTTTGCCTTACACTGGCAAAATTATTAGAATTTCTCTGTTCAGAGTTTTTGTCAAAGTCATTTGTAATACAGTAGAGGGTAACTCAATTTTCAAAGAGTAATGCAACTGACTATTCCAGCTGGATAATTACATACACCTGTAAGGCTTTAAAATTAAACTATTTACATGCAAAATTTGTTATGATGGAAATTACTCAGTAAAACATCATGCAAGTGACATATTTGTTATGCTGATAAATCCTTTGAAAATAATTTCTGCACTTGCAAGTCTGCATTTGTAACCACTTTAAAAGTAAAATATAGCATACTTCTTACCCCAGCTTTGAAAATCCCAGTGAAGTTCTAGATAAAAGTCACCTAGCTGAGAAATGAAATATTAACAGTTACTAAAGATACATCATTTAACAGCTCTTAAATCTGCTTAACATTATCCTTTTAAAAACTATTTTTTTCAATTGGAGAGGAATGGATAGTAAAATCAGGATTAATCTCAAATATTTGGAGCTTAAAAAACATAATTTGGTCAGCTTTAAAATTTACAACACAATAAAACATTTTCTTTCATATATTCATACAATAAGATTACAGAAACATTTTTAACTAAATATGAAAAAGAACTGAAATAGACAAATGGAGCTTTCCCTATAGATGTAATTTTTCATCATTTATTACAGACTTACAACAATGATGCAAAACAAAAACAAAAACAAAAAAAGGAAACAAAAACCAAAAACTCTGAAATTTCCCTAAGTCTATAAATGATTATTAATGGAAATCATATGCAAAAGATTCTACATTAAGAAAAAGGAGGAAAACAAAAATGCTAAATTCTGATTCATAAATCACATTTCTGGGTAAGGGCACTGACAATCTGCAGCGAGTTCCAAGGAAGAGACCAGAAAGACGGTGAGGGACTCTGGGACGACACATGTGACTGAGGATGCTTAAGCTGGCTGGAGGGACGAGTCCTCAAGCATGTGAAGGGCCCTAGGTGAAAGAGAACTAGGCACAGCAGGGGCTGAACAGAGGCAGAAACAATCCACACTCACACTCCAGAGGCCTGCTGCCTCCTTAGGTCTGGGGCCTCTCCAAGCAATGGCAAGGGTCATTCAGAATACCGGAGACAGGCCTTATTTTGGGCTACGGTGGTTTAGATGGCCTCTCAAGTCCCTCCAAAGTGTACTCCTTCTGAGGGTAACTCAAATTAAAGTCTGATTTTTAAATTCTCTTCAGTGCTAATAAAGATGTGCTACTAATAAGCTTCTGCTAAAATTTTCACTGAAATAAGCTCTCACTTAATGGAAGGGCAGAATTCATCCAAAGAATGCCTATAAGGATCTAATGTCTATGGCCCACACCATATTCCTACCACCAGAAACGGTAGGTCTTTGAATCACACATAATCAAGGCCATTCAATGGAAGGGGCACAGAATGTGCCATCAGGAAAACCCCGGGTTCAATTTCTGATCCAATACTTGCAGACACGGAACTGAGGGCAAGTTTCTGACCTCTTCAGGTCTTAAAGGGGGACTGATACTTGGGAGGCAGGATCGAAGACAGAAAGAGCCCCAGAACTCCTGGGGTCAATCCCAGACCTACCACTTACTATGTGTGGTCTTTGGTTGACTTTCAGGGGCAGCATCTGTAAAATGATGGGGTTGAACTATGTGATCATTAAGGTACTGTCTACCTCTAAATCCAATAAGAAAAAAAGGGGCAATGATGATTCAGTAAGATATCAGTACTCATAAGACATCTGTCTTTTTCCATGTTTGTACAAGTCAATGTCATCTAAACTACCTTAAAATATAATTTCTTTTAAACAGTGAAAATCAGTGTTTAATTTATATAAAATTTTACCAAACATGTTGTGGGTACACAATAAAATAAACAATGCTGTTTACAAAACATAGTATTTAGGAAAGAATGAAAATAAAAATACAACTTTTTTGTTACTTTTGAAACAACCTTTTTCCACCTGAAAAAATGCTGATGGTCAGGCAGGCCCTCGATAAGTATTTATTATGTGACAAAATGGGGTGTGGAGGAGACAGAAAGGAGGCCTCACCTTCCCAAGGATCAATAGTCCTGCTGGCGGGTGAAGCCCAAGATGTGAACACAGCCCTACACCTCCTCACCAGAGGGCACATCCTGTCTAGTAGGCAGGTGAGGGTCACCTGGGAAATTCCTCCAATTGGTCCATGAACATGTAACAGGAAGCAATTTCTTGAGCTAAGTAATTTATATAAACTCTGGAGTTCTTAAGCTTTTCTACAAGGAGAATATGTCTAATACTTTTTATTTGCATTGATGGGGAGTTAGAAGTGGTACCGTGGATAGAGCACTGAGCTTGGAATCAGAAAAATAAATTCTCCCGAGTTCAAATCCAGCCTCAGACACTTCCTAGCTGCAAGGCAAGTCACTTAACCCTGTTTGCCTCAGTTTCCTCATCTATGGAATGGGAAAAGGAAATGGCAAACCATCCAGCATCTCTGCCAGAAAACTCCAAATGGGGACACGGAGTCAGACACAACTGACATGACTGAACAACAAAAATCTGAACTGATCACCTTATTTACTCCTCCTGTAACAGCTCTTGGGATGGCAGGAAAGCCGAAGACTACATGAGGTTCCCACTGTTTCCACAACAGCAGGAAATCAGAAGGTTCAGAGAGAAAGGAAATGGCTAACTTTCCAAAGGACTAGGCTACCCAACTCTTCCATGAGAACCAATATGTAAATGTCATGCTCCTGAAGAACAACCTAAGGAGAGTTAGATAGAAAGCAGTGCTGTGAAGAGAGACACAGAGTCTTCCTTTTAGCTTAGGACAAACCTTCCCACCATCAGTTCTTTCCAGCTTGACACCAGGAGCCACTGAGAAGCTCCCATGTCTACACTGCTGACAGCAGCCTCAGACTAAACCAGGTCCCCAGAGTGGCACTGGGGGACTAGCATCTCTGAGCTTTCTTACTCCTATTTATACAATTTCTAATGATAAAGAGGTTTCCCTCCATCATCTCCAGGCCTAACTGCTCTCCCTTGATCTACAGACTCTCACACTTCCAACTGTTTGAGTGAACATCCCAGCAGTACTGTAGACTCAGCTCAGATTTCTCCCACGTAGCACCATCTTCCTTGGTGCTGGAGCTCACTCCCTTTCCCCTGGTCACTGGCCCATTCAGTCAGTCACAAAGTCCTAATGGTCCAACATCACAGCTTCGATAAGACCTCAGTTCTTCCTTTCCATTACCATCCCCTTCCTTCAAGCGATTCCCTCCAGCCTGGAGCGCTACAATAATCTTTTAACCTTTTTCCCCAGATCTAGCCAGGTCCCATCCTAAGGCCATCCTAGCACACTGTCACCAGTTAATTCTGTCACATCCTCAATCAAAACATCACAGCAGGCTCCAAGCCCCTTCCTAATGAAGTCCCAAACAAGCGTTCCTATTTCACTACTCCTCCCTATGAAACCTCCACTTAGCTAACCCTTCTGCCTGTTACTTTCCCATGACTTTGCACCTCCCTCATGCTGTTTCCTCTTCTTGGAATGTGCCTTCCTTCCAAAATTGGCAGCTCTCAAACTCTTCAAACCTTGCTGCCTCTTCCAAACACACTGACACTGGCTCAGCCCAGTGAAGAGTGATTTCTGCTGTCTCTCGTCTCAAACAGCACTGTCTTTGTACTTGTAACAGCTGACTAGACACAGCACTGTGTATGTCTGCCATGCAAATCCAAAACCTCACTGAAGGCAGGATCCATGCCAACCAAAACTCCTGTATAGTAAACAGGAGCTGGCAAACATGCTGCCTAGGAAAGGGACCCCATTCTGGCCTGATACTGTAAAAGGCATCACAAAGGGCGCCATGTGATTCTCACTGAAGGGGTTAAAATGACAAAGACCCTAAAGAGATTTTCTCAAAGAAAAGGAAAAGCAATAAAAATGACTATTAAAACCTGTTTTACATGTAACTGGACAAAAATAAAATGCCAAATAAAAATCCACCATAAAGAAAAGGGGAAGGAAAAGGGAAGGTGCACACTCCAATGTACTCCTGGATTTTGGAAAAGCAAATTTCAAAGAGTTCAGAGGAAAGACAGGATCCCACAGACTAGCACAGGAGGGATGAGAGACACTCAAGAATAAAGTTCTGAAGATAAAAAGGAAAATAAATCCACTAAAGAAAAAACACAGAATTTTTCTAAAAAGCCTGAAAGAGATACACAGGGAATTTATCAACTGACTTAAGAGTTTAAAAAGAAATAAAAATAAAATGGAAGCAAGGTCAAACAAGGCAGGATGTCTCTAAGAACGTGATCCGTCCTGTAAAAAACGGTGTCAGGAACACTAAAGTTCAGCATGGACTGGGGCTGGGGAGGAACGCAGAGCACAATAAAAAAGCAGGGGGGGGGGGGTGCTCCCATGATGGGAGAAAAAACAAGTGCAAAGACCTTGGAGTGGGGAGGGTGGAGGACAGCAACTGGGGCAGCAGGCTGGCCCCTGCCTTCTACTGTTCTTTTCTCTGCCAAAGACAGAAACCTCCAAATGCAAAATGACCAGGGCATAATAAGTGGGGAGATAAGTATTACCAAGATGTCTTGGGCAAAGGTAAGTCGTCAGGATCCTCAGATCCTCAAAGAACTGCTGAGCCACAGTCAGAGAGATATATCTGAAAGGCCCCTCCTTAAAAACAAAGAAGTAAGAGAACAGAGAGTGCAGACCACAGGCTAGTGACAAAGCTAGAGCAAATAATTAAAGAGATGTCTGATTAACACCTAGAAAGGTCTACAACAGGTCACGTTGGCCTAACCTCATTTCCAGAAGCAGGAAATGCCATAGAGACTCTCATGAGATATCCTGATCAGATGAATTCAAAGTGGTTTGGAGGGGCAGATTCAAAGAACAGCTGCTACTGGTTCAACAGCCAGGTTGCAGGAGGATGTCACTGGAACGCTCCAGAATCTGCTCTTGGCCCAGTGCTATTTAATAATTATGCCAATGACCTGGATAGAGGCACAGAAGGCATAACTCATAAAATATGCAGATGACACTAACTGGGGAGATAACACACTGGATGACAGAATTCGCATCCAGAACAATGCTGAAAGGCTAAAGAATTGGGCTGAATCCAGTCATACAAAAGAGACAAATATAGAGTGCAGTCAGCTTCACAGGTGCCCAACTCAGGGATCTGAGTGGGGCCAAGGCCTGTAAATGAGCTCCCAGCTGGGAGCCAACAGTGTGATACTGCAGCCAAAAGCGAATGCCCTGAGGCCCTGCCAAAGGAAGCATAGCTTCCAGGAGCCTGCCATCGACTGTCCCCTGAGCTCTGCTCTGGATGGCTGGGATGGTGGGGGGGCGGGGTCTGAATTCAGCTCTGCAGTTGGAGGTTTAAGGAGGATATTGATAAGCTGGAGTGTTCAGGGATTCACTAAAATGGAGGAGGGCCTTGGGTCCCTAGCACAAGAGGTCAGACATTCAGCCAAGAGAAGAGCTGCCATCAAGTATGTGAAGGGCTGCTGTACAGAACAAGGACCACACTTGTTTAGCCCCAGATGCCATGAGGAGTAATGGCCAGAAGTTACAAAGAGGAGACTTCAGACCTTCAAAAAGGAGCTGATTGAAAGGGGAATGGACTAGCCGCCAGGGAGGTCTTTAAAGTGAGGCTGCACCAGCCCTGCTCAGACATATCAGAGTAAGGAGCCCTCTCCCGGACAGCTGGTCAAGGCAGCTGCAGAGGCCCAGTTAACTCTCAGGTCTGTGATCCCCTGAAGATCCCTTGTTTAACAGAATCGGCATTCCCTTTCAGAAAGTGCAGAAACATAAATCCTTTCCACATAAAGCAAGGAAAGTAGACAGCAGAAAGACAAGGTGCAAGAAAGTAAAATTTTATACATTAACAAAAAATTGTAAGAGCATATGAAAAAATTTCTAGGTAAAATCTATACAAATACACCCAAGAATATATAAAGAATAGAGTATATAGCTGGGCTCCTGCTGGGAACTAGAGGCTGGAAACTGGCTCTACCACGCAAGTGTCCCCATAGAGGCCTCATTCTCCAAGGCTAGGGAGCTGGTATCTCCCCAGCTGAGCTGACCTGCCCAGGGCCACAGAGTTGTTTATAACAGAGACTGATGGATGCTTTCCTGACTCCAAGTCCAACAGGCCTTGCTGCCCCTATATACAAGCAACTACCTTTAAAAATGCAAACAGCTGAAGGGGTTTTTTTGAATGCTCCTTTCCAGTTCATAGAGTTAAGAGCTCCGTAAATCAGAAAAACTCATTTTAAGCTGCTGCTAAAATCACAGCAAAGACCAATGCTCTAGAGCACAGCTGTCAGATGTGCACGGCCTAGCAGTGGGCAACATTCTCCAGTGAAAATGTAACTGGGAAATAGCTATTAAAATAAATAAAACCGTAACAGGACAGAGACAATAATGTGGTTTTCTAAGTCAATCGATGGCCACAGGAATCCTCATACACAATTCAGTGGCTCTCTGGTTCTCTTAAGTTTGACAGCACTGCTCTAGTCTCCAGGACACATTGGCCTGATCATGCCTCTTTTAGCCTAGAATGGATCATACGTGTTTGGGGCTCCCAAATAGAAAACAGGGCAGTTTTGTCCTATGATTTCATACAATACAATCAACAACAAAAAGTAGAGAAATTGATCTGAAAAGGTAATACAGATCAAGAACCGAGAATACAAAATGTATTAATTTAAAGACATTCATATGAAAATTAAAAGCAAAATATCCCATAAAGAATAACAGAAGGATGCTATACTATAAGGAGAACAGCAGCCAAAGCATTTCAGAGATGAATATCATCACTGTACCTTGTCAATCTTACTACCTTAAGTAAACAGAAATGGTTTAAATATTCTTAATATCTGAAATAGAATGACTTTATACAGCAGGTTATGATGAGACTCGAGAAGTCACTGCTTGCATATTCATTCTTGGGGACTCAATATTGATGTTTAAAACTCTCTATCCCCACATTTCAGAAAAAAAAAAACATCTCTAGGAGACCATAAGTTCACTACAATTGAAGTATGTCATCGTATCAGACCTAAGAAAAAGTAACCTAAAAAATTTAATTAATTTTTAACCATATAACTAATCAAAGAACCATTTTGATCTAATCTAAAAGTCAAAATAATAAAGTGGAGTGAATACAATGTAATAGCAGTAATTCAATCCTCATGATTTGAATAAGCCTATAAATATTCATTAAATACTACAAAGACATCACCCACTGAAATCATAATCCAATGCCTCCTTGGAGCATGAGGACAACCTTGGGTTCTAGGGAATGTGAATTCTAGGTCTCATCAAATTGAAAAAGCATTAAGTATGAGTCTTATGGTTGACAGTATGCCTGCTTGTGGAGGCCTATGGAGAGGCCCACAACTAGATCAACAGCATAGCAATGAACTTTTTAAGCACAGGAGCTCTCCGACAACATAGATCAAATTACAGAATTTGCAAGGGCAAGGCTGTACTTCCCATCAGGAAAATCATAGGTCCTTGAAGTAGACTACACAGGCTTCCTCCTTAGCAGTATGGCTTTCTTGTTGTCCTGTCCCCTGGGCCTCCAACACTATTTCTCAGTGATGAGAAAGGCCCTGAGATCAACCTCTTTGATGTGCCCACCTGGTCTCTCTGGCCTCTGCCTTCCAGACACAGAAAAGCCACAAGAGCAGAGGGGAAGCCAGAACCCACTTCCTTTCCACGGTGGCCCACCCAGCTTCTCGGATGTCACGGGAGCTGGATTTAAGGGTTTCTGAGGCACCTTTAAAAAAAGTGGGGGAAATGACAGCAGCACCAGCAGCCGTGTGGTAGGCCCCCCTACTAACTGGCTTCAGACAGTGGCACTGGCCGAGGGAGACCTCTTTCCAGCTCTTCCAAGGAGGCATTTTATCATCTCTCATCTTCTCCCTCCCCTGTCTCAGAAGACAGAGAGAATTAAGAATACTAACAATAATATTTGTGAGTTTATAATTTGGACTCTTCATTAACCACTTGATAATCAATTAGAGATACAATAACTATGAAAAGACATCACTTCAATCCAATACTGATGCAGTTGATATTTGGGAAGGAAAACAGAACCAAATGAGAGCTCACCTCTTTCAGGGCTTTTAATAATCGAGGTCGCTTTTCTTCAACACTTTCCCTGGACTGCTGCTTAAGCTTCCTTAAAAGTGCTGTAACTAAATTTAAGGGGGGGAAAAGTTAATTAAAAAGTTCTCATTTATTTTCACTTGGCTTAAAAAAATGTTCCCAAAAGGAAATGCTGCCCCATATGACATCCCCAATTTAAGCATGAATGTGATTTCAATAACTCTGAAAGACCCAGAAAGACCATGCCAGAATTCGTGACTGCCACCCCCAGTCACTAAGCACCTCCCTGCAGTCCTCCACTAGCCCAGCCATCTCCTGGCTAATCTGCTCACAGCTGGGGAGCACCAAAGTCCCTCTGGAAAAGCCGGACAACCTGGGATCAATTCACTTCATCAACCTTAAGTAAAGGAGAGCTCTAGGTCTTCATTACAGAATGTGAATATCCAATAATATAAAAATAAAGAAGAAAAATTGACAATCCAACCCCAAACTAGCAATGTAACTAAAGCTCCAAAGAAAAAACAAAGACGACATTCTGATTCTCAAAGGCATCTTCTTTATCCCAGAGATCTGGAAGCTGCCTGCAGCACTGTGTCCTGTTCCCCAAATGTCACTAACTTCTCCATACTGAAAACCTTCCAGAGCAGAGGCCTAGAGAAGATGAGGATTGTCCAGGCCTTACATCAACTTCCTTTGACCTCCTCTGCCCCCACAACCACTGCTCGTTCCCACAAACTCCTACTTGAGGCATTGCCGAGAAAAGCCTGCCAGTGAGGGGGTGAAAAGCCTAAAGGAACAAACTAAAATAAGATGGGCTCAGGGGAAAAGAGAACAAGTTTTGTTCCAAACAGACTGAGCCTGAGGGATGTACAGAGGAAGAAGTCCAGCAGGCAGGAGGAGACAGAAAAGAGCTCGATGTGCAGAACGGGGCGAACCAAGCGCAAAGAAGGAACGATGAATCCGTAGGAAGTGACAAGGTCACCAACAGATGTAATGAGCTGTGAAGGGATGGAGCTCTTGGCACACCCTTGGTCAGGGGACACAATGTGCATGCTGATACTACCAACATGACTGAAAAGGATCCACAGACAGCTAGACAGGAAACCTGGAGAGGGAAGGCTCACAGAAAACCCCAAGGAAGGGGCAGTGATGGTGTCAAACACCCATGGGGCTCAAGGATGAGGGGACTTTCTCCAGCAAGGACTTGGCAAGGCACAACCAGCAAGAGGACAGAAGCCCAAGGGAGATTCCCGGCCAGGGGACTGGTTAGGTCTGGTTCTATCAGTTAACCACAGGGTCAGGGCCCTGAGAAGAGGGCAAAGGTAGCAGCCTGAGAACAGACAGGAACAGAAGACAGGGACAGGATGTGACATAAAACAAAGAAGTCTGGAGCACTAACTGGAGAATGACTGGACACCTAGAATGTTCCTCTACAAAAAAAAGTAGATAATGATGGATTCAGAGAATCAGAGAAACACTAGTATGGAATGATGCTGAGTGTGATGACAAAGATCTGGGGAAGATCTTACAGGATAGCCACAGCAATAACCTGAAGGGAGACAACTCTGAAGAGCTCAGAGCTCAGCTCAAAGGAGTGGCCAGTCAGGCCTCCCTAAGAGTCACGATGGACTCGGAGAAGTGATGGCTTGCAGAGAGGGACAGAAGGAGAGACAGGAGAAGACAGCCTGAGGGCAGCATGAGAAAGGGAAGAAGGGAGAGGAAGGCAGGCAGGAAGGAATAAACACTCATTAAAGTGCCTACTTCGTGCCAGCATGGTGCTAAGCAGTTGGCAAACTATGGCCTCCTGTGATCCTCACAACAACCCTGGGAAGCTGGTGTCATTTTCATCTTTACTTTACAGATGAAGAAACTAAGGTAGGCAGCAGTAAAATGACTCACCCAGGGTCACCGAGCTACTAAGAGTCAGGCCAGATGGGAAGACCCGGCTGCCTCTGAGAATGAAGCAGGCATGTCCAGGGCGGCCAACAGGAGGAGCTGTCCTGTCTATCAGAGGAGGGAGGCTTCAGCTGGGAGAGGGCGGGCTAGTAGGGAGGGACCAACATGAAAAGAGAGCATCAATAAAACATGTTTTAAAATGCACAGAAGGAAAAAATCGGCCAAGAGAAGACAAATCAGAGCAGTCTTGTTACTACGGGTTAAGTTCTTGTTCAAAAAAGTTCATATGAGAGAAGCTCAGTGTGTCGTTCAATACTGTCTGTGTCTTAAGATGTCTGCATTTTCTGGTAATTCCATGTTCACATTAGAAAAATGAAAAAGAAAAAAAGAATCCACTGAGGAGGGGCTAGAAGCTGGAAAGCATCTGTCGGGGTGGGGCCTACACATGCCCAAGACACAGCCACGTGTATGGTCATGTCCCCAAAGATGAGAGCAGGGGTCAAAGCAGAGAGCTTTGTAAAAGTACAGAGGACGAGCAGGTGCCTGGCAGTGAGTCAGACCAGGTGATAGACACGGATTGGGGCTGGCGGCAAAGGGACAGTCCAAGCAGGAGTCGAATCCAGACAGGAGAGGAGGAGCCTGGACTGGGACTGCTCATCACAAATGCTGCACCTCCTGAGGAAAGCCAGGTTTCCACTGGAGCAAGTCTGAAAGAGCAGCAAGCCGAGAACTCTAGGATGAAGAGAAGTCTGTTGACAATGGAGTATTTATCATGCATGGAGATGATCCCACCCTAAAATAGCAGCCAGACAAGAAACAATGGCAGCTTCTTACTCATCTGTCTGTCTCCATAGCTGATGGCTTCTGCCAGAGGGCTCCATCCCTGAGCATTTTTCACCTTTACTGGAGCATTGTGGGCCAAAAGCAAATGGGCACATTCTGCAAAAGAGAAGGCATTTTAAGCAGACCATTCCAATTATCTTCACATCACTAAAAAGGAAAATCATTCAAGAAATCAATCACTATAATCACATGATTGTTGAAAATAGCTGATCAATGCCATGCAGTTCAGTGTCCATTATGAAAAAGAATGAACCCCAGCCCACAGAAGCAGGCCACTGAATATCCCAAGGAGCCACATTCTGTCAGTTACTGCCTCTCTCTGCTCCTCCACAGGCCCAGGCTGCTCACAGGAAACACTGAAGACTGGCTTTATTTACTGCCACGGACGCCAGGAGTCTGTCTTACCTCATCTCTAGCCTCTACACTGTCACTGCTCCCACCAGCTGTACTCACTTCTGTTGCCCTTGCTGCTTTCTAGAATCGTGATTCTTCTAAACCTATGGTGCTCCATGATTACAGGCATAAGGAAAACATCCAAATAATATTATATTGGTTTTCTTTTTAGTGGACTTATGTGCATCCATTATTGAAAGGAAACTCAAATTTGGAATTTCTTTCAAAACTATTAACTGTGTCCTATCAGGGAAATAAAATATTCCCATGCCATTCTTCCCAAAGATGGCTACTTCACCATATTAACTCTTTAAAGATACTAAATGTTAACATATAATTGTTTCCAGTTTATGAAGTGTCAACCTTAGTAAAACCTTAGTAATCTTAAATAAGTAAATGATATACCAAAATCTCTCTCTCTGATCTACTACTATGTCAACTGGGGCTCATCAACAGCCTAGGACTCTAGAAAAAATGTTTAAAAAGGGAAAACTTGACTGCCAGGTGCTGAGGGGGTTATTCATTGAAATAAGCACCATTCTAGTGTTCATTTAACATGAAAAGATCATAAAAGGGTATCACTGAAATGTTCAGGTTTGCCAAAATCATTAGGATATGTCTAATCTCTTTAACTCAAATGAGGATAAATAATGGAAGATGTATACACCCCAGAGGGGGAGGGGGCCAGCAAACAGAAATCTAGTTACAATAAAGTGAGAGGTTTCATGGCACTGGCCCTGAGAACATTACACCCGGCGTTTTCCTGATCTGTAAAATGATGGGGCTGGAGTCTGAGGAAGTCCCTTCCAGAGCTAAATCTACTGTAACAGTGTCATTCTCTCCACAGATCTCTTTTAAGTATAGCTGTCTACAGATGAATCTGGGAAGAGCAAAGGCCAACAACTAACAAGCTGCTCGTCATCAATTTACCACAAGAAGGGGACGCTAGTCAGTCAGTGACGCCCGGCATAAGGAATCACGCGTGCTTTTAAGGGGTGCAAAGCTGCTTCTCCCCAACAACCCAAGAAGGCAAAACTTCTTCATTTTACCCATTAAGAAACTGAGGCTTTGGGAAGATCAAGACAAGACTAGAAAAAGCAAAGAGAAGGAAAGAGAGGTCAGAGACAGAGAAGTCAGCAGAGAAGCCTTCAGACAAGAGAAGAAGACCCAAGACTGAGCATGGACCTGCAGAATGAACCTGCAGAATGGGGAAGCAAGGCCCCTGCACCTCCCCAGCCCTGTGAAGCCAGGGGACATCACTAGTCCTTCAATAGCCCTGGAGGGTAAAAACTGGCCCAAGCTAAGTCACAGATAACAAAAGAGTCAGTCCAATAGAGATTGCAAACTTGCTCTAGGGAATGACAGGCAAGAGCAGGAATATTCTCAATAGAACTGAATCTCAAGCTTTAGACAGAAGTTAGATTACATCAATCAATCGACAAGCAAAAATCAGACTCCAAGTCATATCCAGCCACTGTGCTACCAGGGAAACAGAGACAAAAAAGGAAACAGTCCCTGCCCTTGAGGAGCTTACATTCTGTTAGGGGAGCCAACACATAACTACCTAAGGATACTCAGAATCCAAAACAGAGACAAGGGAGGGAAGGCACCAGCAGGCATCAAGAGGGGGTCAGGAAGGACTTCATAAAGAGGTCCTTTAGCTCAGTCTGGAAGTGAAGGATTCTGTGGGGTGGAAGGGAGGATGTAGTATATTCCAAATATGACAAGGTATGGAGACAGGAACGTAGTGCCCTGTGTGAGGAACCACAAGGTCCAGAGTGTGGGGAGTAAAAGAACTTAAAATAATCAGAATGATGATAGCTGGCATTTATGTAGTGCCTTAAAATCTGCAAAGCATTTTATAAAATATCTTATTTTAACCATCACCACCCTTTTTAAGGAAGGTGTTATTATTATCCCCATTTTATAGATGAGGAAACCAAGGCACAGAGAGGTTAAGAGACTTACCCAGGGCCACACAGCTAATAAGAGTCACTTCAGTTGAGTGAAGAGGTTAGAAGCCACACTGCAAAGGGTTGAAAAGTGAATGAGAGCCATAAGAAAAGTAACTTTTTAAAGGGTTCAGAGGCAAAAAAGATCCCACCTAGTTAGGGGAAAGATTACAGAAGCTTCACGGAAGAAATGATGTCAGATTCCCACACTGAGAGGATCCCACAGTCTCTGATGCTGGTACAAATAAAAGGGAAGGCCTCTGGAGATGCACTAAAGGGGTGACAGGAAAGAGAGATGAAAGGGAGGAGGAAAGAAAATAAAGAGGGAAAAGAGAAGGAGCGGCCTCATCTATGAGTTTGGCTCAGAAAGGAGCAGCACTGAACAACAGAGCTGAAGGGCAGAGAAAGGCAGACTGAGAGACAAACATTGGAGGACATGAAGGACATGTATATGAATCCTCAAAGACTTTAGGTTCAAGAAAATGGGAAATTATTTCTACTATAATCACTCTAAGAGAGAAAGGAAAAGTGTTGTCTTTCTTTGGAGAATGTCTTAAACTGGACTGCCTGCACTCTAAGAAACAGTGAATGATAAATTACTAATGTATAATGAAATAAGCAGATCCAGAATAATATATATAATTACTACAATAACATGAAGGAAAAACCCACTAAAATAAGGCTGGACCCTGAGCAGTTCTAAAGGACTTGTGTGACCCAGGTTGGAGGATGAGGAAACAAGCCTTTCACTCCTAAAATCCAGGGGACATTTGGGAGGAAAGGTTGTACACACCATCAGATACTGGCACTGTGTTGGCAAAAGGGTATAAATGGGGGGGGAAGCATCACTTTTGAAGGCAGGGAAGTATAGAGTACATTTTAGAAAAACTCCCATTAAAAGTTCAAGTTTAGAAATCCAAACATTTATCTAGAGAATTCTAAGCTACCTGGAAAACAGCTATACAGAATAACTCATTCCTAAGACACAGGGAAAGAAGAAATTCTATAGTAGCTAGAAATATAAAAACTGACCAAAGCACTTTACTTTAGTGGATTTTTTTAAAATAAAGACTAGGAATTTAGGTTTTTATAATTACCCGAGATACAAGGAACTCAAGAGAGAAATTCTACATGTTCAAGTTTAGGATCTCTACAAAAGTCCTATTGCTATTAATAATCCACTCATAATTAACTGAGTCCTATTACTAAAAGCCTCGCCATATTCTATCTGTGACACCTTTACCTTCACCATCGTTCTCCTCTACACCCCCTTTACATCCCCTTCTCTATCACTGCCATCACCCACATGGACCTCCTGCACCTCATAAGTGGACTGTGGCCAGAATCTACCAGTCAGTCCCCTACCCCAAAGTCTTTCCCTGCTACAGCCCATCTTCCAGGCATGGCCAAATTCATCTCCCTAAAGTGCAGCTATGATCAGGTCTTCCTCTGCTTAATAAATTCCAGTGGCTCCAAGATCATATCTAGAATCCTCTGTCCGGCATTCAAACGCCTTATCACCTGCTCCCTCCTGCCCTTACTCCCCACCCCCTGCACTCCCCTTGCCACACACACTCTTGGATACAGTGACCCTGTGCTGTTCCCCAAAGGTGACTCCAGCTGCTGGCTGGGTCTTTCACCAGGCCTTCATAGCTCTCCCTCCAAACTTCCTCCTCTTGTCTTTTCTGCTTCAAGTCCCAGCTAAAATCTCACCTCCTACAGGAAACTTTTTCAACAAGGCCCTTAACTCTAGTGCTTGCCCTTATCTGACCTTCTCAAATTCATCCTGTCTTTACCTTTATGCACACAGGTGTTTGCCTGTTGTCTCCTCACTAAGATCGTGAGCTCCTGGAAGGGAAGGCCTGTGTTCTGCCTTTCTCTGTATCCCCAGCATTTAGCACAAGCTGGGCACACAAGACATGCTTCCCAAGTATCTACTGCCTGACTTGGAGATGACACTGAGTTACTGAAGGTTTCTCCACAAAACTTCAGCACTAGCAATTTTTTGTCAGCTACAAAGACTAATCAGAATACAGGCTTGGAGATAGACACTGAGAAAGGCTCATCCTCTGCTTCTCTGCATGGGGATTTCTCCTTAAACTACAGCAACTCTCAAATAGCAACTTCCTAACTAAGTGACAAGACTTAGCTTAGTCATTGTACTGAGTTGTGCTGATCTATCTTAGACAAATACACACCACATCTACTATGCATTCAAATCTGCCATAAGGAAATATTAAAGTCTTATGTAAAGAGTAAATCACAATACAATTATATTGGTATTCAAGGTGACATAATTCTCAATTCTTAAACACAGACAAAAATTAATTTTTCCTGTATTAGGAATCTTGAAATAATAAAATTATTAAAACACTTTCAAAAGTTATTAAGAATTTCAATCTGATTTGTACTATTCTGTGGCAAGGATATGGTGGAAAAAGAAAATTTGTCTTTCTACATTTAAGACACTGCCATCTCTCAAAGAACAATACTTTATGTATATGCTAAACTTGACAGGGCTTGCCAAATGAAAAGGGAGGGAAAGTCTCCAGGTTTAATAAAAAATAAAAACTAATGACAGCGCATAAGACTTTAGTTTCATCCTACATGTTTTAAAAGACAAAATTTATGTTAAAATTTTAAGACTCTCCATGAACAAGAGTTTTTAAAAGGAAAAAAATTATATTTACTAACCTTTATTTCCTAACATCACAGCAAGATGTAAAGGAGTGTTTCCTAAAACAAAATTAAAAATAAAAATTAGATGGAATAAAAGAATACAAGACAATTCATTCAAATGGGGTTCCTTATTCTGATTAAGTCTGACATGAAACATCCTCCAACCAAGACAAATCAATGCAATCCTGCACAATCAGAACATGGTGATTTTAACCTGATACAAGAGCAATCTCACATCTAGATATGTTATAAACAAGTTGGTCAACTTTGCATGTAAACCTCTTTACTACCTAGTTAAGATATAGCTAAAGCTCTATGTGAATCCATCTATTTTTACCATACATGGAAAAAAGATGAATGTAAGACACCCTTAATTTATCTCAAAAAAAAATAATACCACACCTACTTTTTATTCACTATTTTTCTGATGCTAAGAATAGCAAGCTGTTTCAGAAACAAATTCCTAAAGAATCAAGAAGAAACAAGAATAGGCCTAAAGCAAAATAAATAACAAGCAACTTAATCATTATCCTCCCCCCCCCCCAAGGAAGATAAATCATGAGAGCTAATCCAAAATTATAGACAAGCAAAGTCATTTTTATTTTTCCTTTAGGCCAAACTTTATGCTCATTTGGGAGGGGAGGGGGCCAGGATGCACCAGGCCCTACTGAACCTCAACTCCAAACAGAGAAGAGGACCTCCCCAAGCTGCACACTCCCACAGCCTGGCTCCTGGGGTACTCCTCCCAACTCAACTCCTCCCATCACTGATTTATTCATTCATCCAAAACAACATGTAAAGGTTCAAGGGGTTCTGAGCATTAAGAAAAACCAGGTGAAACCTCAGGCCCTGCACTAGTTAAGGGATAAGCCAAAAATAAGTCACTGCCCCAACTCAGACCAAGCAACACTACCCAATTAGCAAGTCAATTCAATGGGGTGGGAAGGGAGGCCTCAGTGACTCAGGGATGCTGAGGTTAAGGATACAGGCAGGAAAGGAACATCTAAATGTGAGGAAACAATGTTCCACGTGAGTGTGCCAGCTGGGATGGGAACAAGCGTCTCCCCAAAGCATCCCCAGCAGTGGGCACTGCAGTCATCCCTATGGGGGTCCTGGCCAAACACAGAGCTGGGGGGAGGGGGGAGGAAGGGAAGGGACGGGATGCATCTTGGGGAGCCCTCCATCTCTTCTGGGTCTCTGTCATCCCCAGGTAGCCTTCAGCTATTTCCCACCCTTAATCCCATTTCTGGAGTCAAGATCCTCCTTAGACCACTCCTCTAGACCACCCTTAGATCCCTCCAACAACCTTTCTGCATATAAGATCATCTTGACTCCATGAAAGGGCTGAGATTCAATCTTGAGCAGATTCAGTCTGTGTCAGATTGTTCTGGCCTGCTTGTCCAATATGTGAGGGGTAACTTGCAGTGAAGTTACCCCATTCTGAAAAATCAAATCTAGAGTGGCTTCAGCATCCACTAGGCCTAAGTTTAGAGGTCACCTGACCTTACAGGAATCTGGGACTTAGAGCAATGGAGACCCTCCCCAGGCCACCTCAGCACAAGATATGCCAAATAAGGACCAAACTGCCTTGCTGGCCTTGCATTGGACACCCACATGTTTCTGTGTCCTCTGTTTCCAAGATAGATTCCTGAGCTTAGGTTGTGGGCTGGCCACCCCAACGATGAGAGTGAAGGCCAGTTGGGGGCTGGGTTTCTGTTAGAAGGTATATGGGCTTTCTTCTTCCTGGCAGACACCATTTGAGTGACAGGGGCAGGGTTCTTTCTCATGAGAAAGAATAACGACCTTTTCTGATCTCAGACTCAAACTCTGAACTCTTTCATCTCACACAAATACAAACATTACAAATACTTAGGCTCCTTATGAGCCTACCCATTATGGCAAATCTTTAATAAACTTTGTTTTACTTTGGCTGAGAGTAGGCTTGAGTCAAATTCATTCAGCAGGACCTGGGGTGCTGGTATTTTGGGGTCTCGAACACCCTTAAGCCTCAACATAACCTCCTGAATGAGATCCCAAAATGAAAACTCCCAGGAATATTATAACCAAATTCTAGCACTTCCAGATCAAGGAAAAAAATATTACAAGCAGCCAAAAAGAAAAAATTTCAAATATTATGGAACTTCAGTTAGAATCATACAGTATTTAATAAGCTTCCATTAAAGGAGTAAAGATCTTAGAATCTGATATTCTTAAAAGCAAAAGAGTTGGGATTACAATGAAGAGTCATCAACTCAACAAAACAGAATATAATCCTTCAAGGGGAAAAAATGGACATTTAATAAAACACAGGACTTTCAAACATTCCTGATAATGTTGGAGTGCAGGCTATGGGAAACACCTTAAATTCTGATTGAATCTTCCCACTAGATGAGGCATTTGCCTGAAGCCATACACCTTTCATTACAGCTAGGCCCAAATCTGTTACCCTTAATCTAGCCTAACCCTTTCTTGTCTGTCATCCCCGGGTAGCCGGGGTAGCTACTTCTCACCCTTAATCCCATTCCTAGAGTCTGACCTCAGTTCCTCAAGACCCTCCCCAAATCCAACCTCTAGACTAGCCCTAGAATCAGTCTTTCTGTATATAAGCTCCATCTTGCCTCCTTGAAGGAGCTGAGACTCAATCTAGCACAGACTCGCTCTATGTCAGCTTGTTCTGGCCTGCTTGTCAATACAAGCTCACAAATATTTAGACTCCTTAAGAGTCTACCTGTAATGGCAAATCTTCAATAAACTTGACTTTTCTTTGGCTGGGAGTAGGCTTGAGTGGAATTCATTTGGCAGGACCCAGTGTGTTGGTATTTTGGGGTCTCAAGCACTGCTAAACCCCAAACCTCAACAATAAGACTAGAGATGAATAAAAAAATCTGACTTTTAAACACAAGACTCATGCATAAAAGGATAAATATACAAAAAAAAACATAAGGGAATCAATAAAATTAATGTTTTACTTTTCTATATGGGAAAATGAGACATGTAATGCCTAAGAAACTTTATCATAATTATTGCATTTGGAAGGAATCTGCACAGAGAACATAAGAGTGAGTTGATTATGTTAGGATAATCTGAAGGGTAAAAAAGGATGGAAGGCCAAGAAAAAGGAAGAATGGGGCAAAGTACCTCACATAAAAGAGGCACACAAGACCTGTCACAGGAAAAGGGAAAATGGGGCAGGAGCCGCACCAGGTCTAAATTCTAACCTATTTTACTCCATCTGAATTGGTTTAAAGAGGGAAGAATTTAAATGCAGTCAAGCAGATACAGAAATCTACCTTTTTCTTTGCTTTTCTTTTTGCTTTTTTTGGAGGGGGGAAGGAAAGGGCAATTGGGGTTAAATGACTTGCCCTAGTAAGTGTTAAGTGTCTGAGGCTGAATTTGAACTCAGGTCCTCCTGACTCCAGGGCAGGTGCTCTAATCACCTAGCCGCCCCAGAATCAATCTTACCCAAAAGAAAAGCAGGAGGAAAGAGATAAGAGAAAAGGGTGGAGGAGCGAGGAAGGAATACCGGGGTCAGGAGCAAAACATGGAGCACGGACAAGCTGAAAAGAGGGAAGAGTGAACATCAGAAAATAGGATAGAGAGGCGGCTAGGTGGCGCAGTGAGTAAGAGCGCCAGCCTCAGAGTTGGGATGACCCGAGATCGAATCCGGCCTCAGAAAATGAGCACCCACGCATAAATAATGACTAGCCATGTCACCTTGAGCGAGTTACTTAACCCCAATTGCTTTAAAAAAAAAAAAAAAGAAACTAGGATAGAGAGAAACATACAGATAATAGTCATAACTGGGAATGGGATGAATTCACCATGAAAAAGAAATAGAACAGATTAGAAACCAGAATCTGAAAACGTTACTTACAAGAAACACATTTAAACAGAATCTATTATGCTTCAGCAGGTTAAAGAGAAAGACAGTTGTAGCAACCGTGATCTCAGACAAAGCAAAAGCAAAAACTGACCTAATCAAAAGATATAAGCAGAGAAATTACATCTTGCTAAAAAGGCACCACATATCAATACTGAAGACAAAACCCCAAAAGGCATAGCATCCAAATTCTTAAGGGAAAAGTTAAATGAGTGATAGGAGGAAATAGTAAAACTATACTAGTATGGGACCTCAATTTACCCCCTCTCAGTGCTAGATAAATGTAATAAAAAGATAAAAAATAAAAAGAAATTAAAGAGATGAATAGAATTTTAGAAAAGTTAGTTTCTCTGAAGAAAAATTAATGGAAATAGGAATATACCTTTTTCTCAGTTGTATATCTTCACAAAAACTAACCAGGGCATAAAAGCCTCACAAACAAATGGAGAAAAGCAAAAATATTAATTGCACCATGTTACAAAAATTACATTCAATAAAGGGCCATGGAAACAGTAAAAATTAACTGGACATGGCAAATATAGTAATATATTACTTTTTGTATGACTTTACATTTCTAATCAATATACTGATGGGGGAGGGGTACGAGGGAGAGGATTTAAAACTAAAATTTTTAACTGAATGTTAATTTTTTTATCTAATTGGGAAACAAGGAAAAAATAAAAAGAAATTTAGGAAAAAATAATAGGAAACTAATTTAATCCTAAAGAATGAATGGGTCCAAAGAACAAATCATAGAAAAACCCATAATTCCATTAAAGAAAATGACAACAATAAGACAATATGCCAGAATTTGTGAGATGTAGCCAAGGTAGTACTTAGGGGATACTTCTATCTCTACATGCATATGTTAATAACAGAAAGACAAAGTAAATCGAACTGGACATACAACTAAAAAAAACTAGAAAAAGAACACTGATCCACACAAGGACCCACCAGGATTCCAAAAGAAGGGTGCTGAAGCATGCATGCTACTCTTCCCCTGGACAGTCAATGGATTCCTGCATTTTGGGACATGGGCAACTCAGGACTTTGTTTTGCTTGACTACGTATATCAGTTACAAGGGTTCTGTGTCCCTCTTCTTAATGAGGGAGGGGAGGAGAAAGAAAAAGAAATGCTTTGCTAGTTCAAAAGAACTACATACCTATTACCACCACAAAGAAAATGCTGATTAATCATTTTACAAGAAGTCATTTCAGAGGCAACAGGCATGCTGATCATTGTTTGTATAGAGCCAAAGGTCAATCGACACACTAAATTAGGATAAAAGGATAGAAATGGGGAGGAAATGAGTTAATTGTAATAGCTCCAACATGAACTACTTAAACTGCTGACCTTCCTTTTCAACTCCCTGAAAAATCAGAAGTGGACAAAAATGACAGTCACTAGCATCATTACTGGAGAAATTTAACCTATAAAAAACTGTCACCCCACCTCCCTTCAAGGTGAGCCAAGGAAACTCTTCCGCTTCTGCAAAATATCCTAAGGGCTGATGAAAGAATAAACAGCAAGAAGGAGTTAAGAGAGAAGGAGCCTCAGAAGTCGAGCTGAGGCCGGGCAGGGCCACAATGGGACACACCGGGCTGCTTTATGAAATGTTGCTAACTCAGCAGGAAATCACACCTTCACCAAACTTAGCTGAAAACTAGGTTCATTCCAAGAGGAATGAACAGGCAGGTGGAAATCGAAGTGGAGCAGAGTGCTCAGTCCTTAAGAAGTCTGCATATTTGCACACAGCAGGACAAAGTGAAGAGTGGATTCCAGGAAGGGGCAGGACATGGGAAGGGGAAACACGAAGTCAAGGGAGAGGAAGGACAAAACCCCTCCTAAGGAGCAAGGCGATGGCAAAAGTCACCTTTTTCTATTGGGAACTACTCGACTCTGGAGACAAGAGGGCCCACCTATCTGCAAGCATTTTCCCAGCCTAGCTTGGCACCTGTCCTGCCTCCTATCCCGCTTCCAAGGACACATAGGGAATCAAATCAAGCCTGGGATGCAACAATAAATGACTGTCAGCTCAGGCAGGGCCTCATCCTTAGCACTTTAAGAGCCTCCTACATGCTCTAGGTCCAGAACTTCTGGAAAAGTTCCATGGGATTCGGGGCATCAGGTATCATGGTTTCCTAATGCCTGCTGCTTCCAGCTAAGTCACCAGTTACTTCCCCACTTTTCCATGGCACAGCACAATTCTCACTGTCCTCTTTCTTTGCCCCAGTCCTGCCAGAAGCTTCAGGAATTCAACATTCTTGGTGAACAACAAGTCCATGAGGAGGGGAGTTGTTTCTTTACTGAATTTGTATTCCAAACATCTAAGAGTGCTTCACATCTAGTAATTAATAAAAATTTTCCTTTTATTACCTGGTGACCAGCCATCTTAAATTTTCCCAACTCCACAACCCCTTAGAGATCAACACAACCCCCTTTCCCACCCACTTAAACCACACAGCACCTTAGGTATGCCCTAGATTTCCACTACCCCAAACGACCAAATGTCAAACTCAAATCACATCCCTTTCTCCTTCCGATTCCATTCCTCTCGAACACTGCTATTCATTCCCAACCTGGCCCCTCTTCTTTCTTCCCAAACTCCCTCATCTACTTTGGTAGACTTTTAGTCTCTATAGAAGCTTGAAATCATGGCTTGCCACTTTACTGTATCTCTATCTGTGGGTCTAGAATTCCTTTCAGACTCAAAGGGAAACCAGGAGGGGCGTCTGAGCTGGGTTTCAAAGGACTATGAAGAATTCTGCCAATATGGACATAAAGAGAAGATATTCTAGAAATAAAACAATGGGCAGCTAGGTGGCACAATGAATAGAGCACAAGACCTGGAGTCAGGAGGATCTGAGTTCAAGTTCTACCTCAAGGACTTAACACAAAACTAGCCATGTGACCTTGGGCAAGTCACTTAACTCCAACCGCCCCAACGTCCCCCTCCAAAAAAAAGCAAAAAGAAAGAAGAGACAGCAGAAGCAAAGCAATAAGGCCTGCCTATGACTCACCCGAGGGAACATTAAAATAGTCACTTTGATGCAGGTGTCGGGTGGCTCAGTGGGGAGGGTGCAGGCCTGAGCCTAATGCTATAATCAGGGCTATGTATTAGTAAGATTAGTTTGGAAGCTGCATTAAAAGAGGCTACAGCACCTGTTAGGAGGCCAGCACTGTCCTATGGCAACAACAGGTAAAAAGAGGAGATAGAATAAATGTAAATGGTGCCAGATGAGAGACACTGCTGGAAGTGAAGAGCTGGGCAGAAGAGTCACCGATCGAAGTCTAACTAGGTGCTACTGTGTGTCATTTCAAGGGACGTGATTCGACAGTGATCGCTCATGAATGCTTTTCCTCCTCAAACTAAACATACTGAGCGAGATCCCTGTTCTTCAGCCATTTAAGAGCTATCTGACTCTTCCTGACCCACGGTGGGGTTTTCTCCACTGGAAAGCCTTGCCAGTTCCTTCTCCAGCTCATTTTACAGATGAGGAAACTCAGGCAAACAGAGTTAAATAACTTGCTCGGGGTCACAAAGGTCACACAGGGCCAGACACAGTATGTCTCAGGCCAGATGTGAACTCTCAGGTCTTCCTGACTCCAGACCTGGCACTCTATCCACTGAGCCACCTAGCCATCCAGAAGTTCATTAACAGCATAATATGGATTTTGTCATTGTCTATATTCTATTCAATGCTTTTATCAATGAAAATATACCATTTTATGGCTAAATAATTGGAAAGTAAACTGATGCTGAGCGAGAAGAGTAGAATCAGAAGAAATCTGTATACAATCACAGACATACCATATCTGTGATGACCAACTATGACAGACTGGACTCTTTTCAGCAATGCAGTGATATAAGTTAATCCTGAAAGACTCAAGAAAGTGAGAAATGCACCATCCAGAGATAAAACTAGAAAGAACTGAACCTGAATCCTGATGGAAGCAAACTAAATGATCTTGTTCTTTTCATTGTTTGGTTTTATTTCTTCCTTACCATCTTTCATCCCACCTAGTACAATATGCCTTTGTAATTGGAATAATGTCTAATATGAATGCATTTGCAGATCATATACTGGACTATATGCTGTCGTGTGGGGAGGGGGGAGGGAAGTAAAGGAAATTTGAAAATCAAGGAACTATGGAATTGAAACTTGTTAACTGAAACTAAACTAATAAATTAATTAAAAAAAAAAGAATTGGAAAGTAAGGATAAGACCATCAATTGGGGAATAGCTGAACAATTCATGGTATGTGATTGTAATGGAATACTATTGTGCTATAAGAAATGAACAGGCAGACTTCAGAAAAACCTGGAAAGACTTATATGAACTGATACAAAATGAAGTGAGTGGAACCAGAAGAACATTGTACACAGTATAAGTTATGTTATACAATGAAAAACTGTGAATGACAGCTATTCTCAGCAATAAAATGATCCAAGATAATCCCAAAGGACTCATGGTAAAAAAAATGCTAAGTGCCTCCAGAGAGAGAAATGATGTTGTCTCAATACAGACCAAAGCATACTATTTTTTTGTCTTCCCTTTTGTTCAAGTCTTCTTTCAAAAAATGACTAATACGGAAATGTTTTACGTGACTGTACATGTATAACCCATACCTGGTTGCTTACTGTTTCAGGAAGGAGAGGGAGAGAGGAATAGAATTTGGAACTTAAAACTTTAAAAAAAAACAACAAAACCCCCAAAACTTTTAAAAACTTAAAATAACAGATGTTTAAAACTGTAATTGGAGAAAAAATTTATTATTTAAAATGTACCATTTTATACATGAAGACACAGAACACATACTTAACATATTTACAGATTATACAAATAATTGTACTTTGGGAAGACAAAGATAGCTAATTTATTAAATGACAGAAAAAAGATTCAGAAAGATCTCAATAGTCTGAAAAGACCGGGTCAATAAACATTCACTAAGAGGCTAAAAGGCGCCATATACTGTACTAAGAACTGGGGATACAAAGAAAGACAAAACTCAGTCCCTGCCTTAAAGGAGCTCCAGTTGAAATGGAGGAGACCACATGCAAACTATGTAAAAAAAAAAAAAGTTCTAGATATTCAAGAGAAGGCACTAGAACGAAGATGGATGGGGAAAGGCTTCCTGTGGAAGCTGAAGAAAAGCCCAGAAGACAGGAGATGAAAAGGGAAATCATTCCATGAATGAGGGACAGCCAGTGAAAATGCCCGAGGAACAGCCAAGAAGCAGGTGTCACTGGAGAGGAGGACACAGGGGCACACAGTATAAGAAGACTAGAAAGGTGGGCTGTGGGGCAAACTAAGTTACAAGGGCTTTGAACAAACAAGATTTGATCTTTGATCCTGGAGGTAATGTGGAACCACTGAAGTTCACTGAGTAGGGGGCTCAGGTGGCACTGACATAGCTGGACCTGCACTTTAGGAAAATCACTTTGGCAGCTGAACAGAGGATGCCCAACAGTACTGAGAGATATGAGGGAGCCTAATGCATCAGTCCAGGTATGATGTGGTGAGGCCCTGCCCCAGGTGGTGGCCTGGCGGATACGAGAAGGGGCAGGCAGATCTGAAGATGTTACAAAAGTAAAAACAACAGCACTTAACAACAGATTGAAGGTTGGGGGTAACACCAAGGCTGACTGCTCAGAGACTACTAAGAAGATGGGGGTGCTCAAGAGTTAAAAGGGAAGTTTGGTTTAGGGGAAAGACGAGTTCAGTTTTGGACATCTCTAAGACATCCAGGTCAATACGTCTAACAGGCAGTTAAAGTTGGGAGACTGAAGATCAGCAGAGAGGTCAGGGCTAAATAAAAATTGGAGAATAACCAGAAGATGAGAAGTGAATCCATGGGAGCTGCTGAGATCCCCAAGTGAAACAGTATGGGCAAAAAAGGCCCAGGACAGAGCCCCAGAGGGACAGCCACAGTTAAAGGGCACAAGCAGAATGAAGAATCAGCAAAGGGGACTGAGCAGTCAGCTATCGAGGAGGAGAAGAAGCAGGAGAGAGTAACGAGGCTGCAGAGAAATCAAGAAGAATGAGGGCTGAGAAAAGACCAGGAACTGCACCATTGAGAAATCACTGCTAACTTCAGAGAGAGTAACAGCAGTTGAATGGGGAGATCACAAGTCAGACAGCAGAGAATTAAGGGTGAAAGGACATGGGGCAGCTAGGTGGCACGGTGAGTAAGAGCACTGGCCCGAGTCGGGAGGACCCGGGGGGACCCAGGAAGACCTGGAATTGGTTCTGGCCTCAGATACTTAACACCCACACAAAAATGACTAGCTGTGTAACCTTGGGCAAGTTATTTAACCCCAACTGCTAAAAAAAAAAAAAAAAGTGAGAGAACAGAAACAAAGTGAAGTACCCCCTGCAGATGGCCTTCTCAAGGAGTTTATCGACAAAAAGCAGGCCAAAAGGCAGCAGCAGTAGATAGGGGGAAGAAGGGAGGGATGGATGTATCAAGTGAGGGCTTCTTTGGAGAAGGGGCAGGCAAGGATGTTTGTATGCAGTAGGGAAGGAGCCAGCAGACAAGGAGAGGTTGAGGGCAACATGCTGGAGAAGACAGGATGGCCTGGTATCACTTACACATGTACAGGGTTAGCCTTGGCAAGAAGAACCACCTCCTCATCAGAGGCAGAGGGCATCAGGATAATGCAGAATAAGGAGGGGAGAGAGGGAGCTCTCAGCAAACAGCCTTAATTTTTCCAGTAAAATATCAGGTTGAGCATGAGGGGAGGGAGAGTGGGTGCCATGGAAGTTGTGAGGAGAAATGAAATGGTTTGGAAGACCTGCTATGGAGAGCAGGACAGTGAGTCATTTAGGGAGGAGTAAAAGGGCTGCCAGGCAGAAGTGAGGGTCCAGCTGAAGTTAGGCAACAGAAATTCATAAGGGATCAAGTCAGGATGGTTTTGTGATTTCTTCTACCTTTGTTTAGCAACATAGGAGTAGGGACCAAACAAGAACTGGCCAGATGGCAGCACAGCTTTCTGTCTTTCTTTTTTCTTCTGTCCAGAGGATAAGCACTCTGCCCAAAGGGAATGTAAATCTTAATCTCTGAAACCTTTTCTATTTTTCTTAACCCCAAGTCACTCTAGCTCTACAGGACTGGCCAACAACAGGTCCCAAGCCCAGCCCTACTAGGTCACAGTTTGGGCCCAGATTGACTCAGAACGAATGTAAATAGCAGTTGTTTCAGTTTCAGCCAGAAACCCAGAAGGGCTTCCCCTCCCAGATGGATTTTTCCTTTGTTTGTTTTTGGAAGAGGTAAAGGGGCCTAGGTCTGCCTCATTTCTTATAAAGCCTTAATCACTGAATGGGCTAGGCCTCAGTCCAATAGAGACCTGTGGAAGACCTTAGCCTTAAAAGGTGAAGGTGCCCCACAGCCTTCCGGGGGCCATCTCCAGTTGTCCTGATCTTTATCTGGCCACTGGACCCAGATGGCCCCGAAGGCAGAAAGTAAGGCTGGTGACCTTGCACAGTCCTCCCTCACTTAAATCCAATTCACTTGCATGTCATGGCATCACCTCCCTGATGTCAACATCCTCTTTGAGAAGGAAGTACAAATAACAAATAAGGTATAGGAGCAAAGCAGTTAGTAATAGGAGTGACAAAGTTGAGGCATAGCAGAGTTTCATCAGCTAACTGGTTCACCCAGGAATCGAAATGAAGAAAGGAGGAGAGTGTAGCTGGAGTACAGGGGTGATGGCTAAAGAGAAAACTAAGGGGTGGAAGGACTGAAGGTCATAGGAAGGACACAAAGCTAGGGTTTCCAGTATTGAAAGCATAGGTATAGGCAGAATGCCAATAGACAGTGATCAGATGAGGGAATTTCAGAGTCCATAAACAAGGAACTGATACATCTGCAGGTGATGGAATGATCAAGAGTCCATGTGTGTGGCTGAGGTACAGCAAAGGAGTAGGCCATAGGAAATGGGTACAGGAACTAGGAAATTGGTATTTAAGAAAATATCTGTCTGCCCCACCATGCATTTGTTCATCTGTCCATCCATTCATCTGTCCGTCCGTCCATCCATCCATCCATCTATCTCTGCTGAAGCCCCTACCTCTAAGAGGAGCTGGAGAGGAAAGACTGCAATATAAGTATTGAACTCATTAAGGAAAGGGAACGTTAAGAAACAGCAACTAACTTCAAGAACTAAAAGGAGGGGAGGTACTAAGTGACAGTAACAGAGGGAGAGCCTACTGGTGGGAATAAGGAAGAATATTCCAACTCATCCACTCTGACCAATTAGTCAAAATGTAGCTGGTGCTGTAAAGGCCAGGAAGGCTGTGTCATCACGAGGAAGTCAGTTCTCAGTAAAAGCCAGAAATGAGAAAGGAAAAGATTTAGGATGAAAGGTTTATTGTCTATGGAACAGGCATTCTATAGGGCACAGTGGGAGAGGTGAGGAGCTTTGAACCCTCAGTGGGGAGGGTTCAAAAGCAATGGGAATAAGAAATCTGGCAGTGAAGAACAGGATATGGGCTATACCATTCAGAATTACTGGGGTGTGGAAAGTATAATCCGAGGAGTTTGTTAATCATTAAAGGAAAATTTTAGATGGGCCAAAAACAAGAAAAAACTTAAAAGGGATCAATGTAAAGTCTTAAATACAATTACATAAAAAAAGAACAGAGATCTGATTTGAAAGTTCATGAAAAAATATAATAAGGAAATCTAACCTTAACCCTAAATTCATAGTAGCATTATTTGTAATGGCAAAATTTAGGGAAATATATATCCAATGATTGTGGAAAAGCTAAACATATGACTGTAATGGAAAATTACTACACTGTGGGAAATGACAAGTATGAAGAATTCTATGAGACATGAGACATGAGAAGGCTTAGACAACGTGATACAGAGAAAAAGAAAACAGAACCCAAAGATCAATGAAGACAATGACTTACAAGAATGAAAATGAAACACTAAAAAGTGACAAACCTCAGAGTATAACTGACAATGTTAGGCCTAAATTACTAAATAAAACACATCAAACACAAAAGGTACAAAAACTGAAAGTTACGTGTAGCAATTGAACATTGAGCAATTTTGCTTAATTTTTTGGATGAAACTCTGGGAAAAGAGTAACTAGGAAGCCATACTGCTATGTAACAAAAAACGTTCATTCCAAATGAGTTATTTCAGATCTAAGTTGCGGGGAGTTTCTAATTTAAAATAACTAATGCACTCAGGACGTATGGAGAGAACAGTGTTCAGAACGAGATCAAAAGCACAACAGGTCATTCTGTACTTGTCACATGTTAATACCACATCCAGGCACACTTCAAAAGTGGTTCAGTAACAAGATGGTGAGGAGTGTCACACAAGGAACAGCTGAAGGAGCTGGGGATATCTATCTTGTTAAAGAGAAGATTTAAGCGGGGAGGCTAGGTGGCACAGTGAGTAAAGCACCCACCCTGGAGTCAGGAGGACCTGAGTTCAAATCCAGCCTCAGACACTTAACACTTACTATCCATGTGACCTTGGGTAAGTCACTTAACTCCAACTGCCCTACCTTCCCCCCTCCAAAAAGCCAAAAAAAAAAAAAAAAAAAAAAAAGGGGGAGAAAGAGAGATTTAAGGAGGCCCATGATATGTGTAAGGAAACAACACTCTCTATGCAGCAGGCATACAGGGCAAAATTTGGGAGAATGGAGAGGGAAGCAAAATTTAGCTCCCTATTATATAAGCAAGAATATTTTACACTATCCAACTATTAGAGATTGCTTTAAAAAACAGTGAGCTCCTAAGTAAGGCAGCTAGCATTTATTAAATGTCTACTACGTGATGGATTCTGGGGATCCAAAGAAAAAATGACTGTCAAAAATATCAGAGAAGGGATTCCTACACTGAATGGAAGGCTGAATTAGATAGTCTACGGTCCCTTCTGTGTATTTGGCAAGACTAACCAAATACTATGAATCTTGTTTGCATATGACATTAGACTGATAATATTATGGTCCAGAACACTGCAGAACCCCCAGAAGCTTGGCAGGAAGGAAAAGATTTTGGCTTATTGAGAGAGGAAGAACCGAGTTGGGGAAGAACATTTAATGCCCAGATTCCAACATGTTTGGAAGGATGCCCTCCAGGGCTTTTCCTAAAGGACAAGGACAGACAGTAGAGAGACACACTGAGCTTGACCCTAAACTGACCAGGAAGAAGAGTGTGGGTCAGACGGCTTTCAGGAAAGTGCAAAGTTCTTACTAGCCCTAAACATCCCACGAAAGCAAATACCCACCTAGCTTTTTGCTACTAAGACCTTCCTGGCTTTGTATATGGCATAAAAATGTTTCTGAGAAACTGAAAATGAGCATCACACAGACAGCAATAAAGGGGCACACTGCAGGAGTGAGTGAGCCAGCTGCAAACCTAACAAGAAATCCCAGAAGAGAACAATGAAGGGCCCCATCGGGGAGCCTCAACAGGAAAAGACAGCCTGATCCAGCCTGAGGCAGGGAGGAGGCAGGAAGGCCTTCAGCTGGACATTTGGGAGAATATGGACAAGAGTAAAAAACCAGGGGTGGGGGTATGGGGGGCTGTGATCTGCACTGGGGGGGCCCACAGACTCTCAAGTACTGAGTAATGTGCCAGCTTCTTAATCACTAGGCCTGGCTAGGTAAATAAATACTCAAGGGCAAGAAGCATGCATTAATCATCTTCCTATCTCTCTTAGAACAACGCCTAGAATTTTTTAATGCTGATTTGCACCCTTATAAAAGGATGTCTTCAAAATTTAAATAAATTATCCAGACTAGCAATAAAAGTGTACTCCATGCATCTATACATGCACAAGAGAAGCAAGCGATCAACAACCTGGGAATTGAAGTTACCCTTCCCTCCAAGGCAGTATGTTAGCAGTGTGAGAAGGAAAAGGACCTAACAACATTTAAAGGTGTAGGCCACTTCTAGGTACTGGACTGCATTAACACTGAGCTAGAAACACGGATACACAAGGCAAACAGAGAGACTCCTTATAAAGAACAAGGTGGAACAATTAAAAGAAAAGTTGAGAACAGTTCCAGAGTTGGAACAATTTCTACTTCAGCAAAAAACAAATACTGGACTAGATGCTGTCAAAAAAAGTTTAATCCTTAAATGCTAGTGATTCTGTGGATCATAAAATAAAATCAATCCCAATGACATTAGTCCATAAGTCATAGTCATACCTAATCCTCTCTAATGAAATACATTTTATCGGATCATGCATGAGGTGTTCTGGAGACTCAAATCTAGGCTAAATTACTCTCATTCTAAATTTTAGAAGTTTTGGCTAAATAATATACCAAGAATAACTTCAATAAAAATGTGAACAAAGCCTTCAAATAAAAATGTAAACAAAGCCTTCCACTAAGATCATCAAATGCCTGCCTCATTGTGCCCTGGGGATGATTGGATCCTGAAGAATTTTTTTTTTGGGGGGGGGGGAACGCATTTACTACCAACTGGGGCAGTTTATAGCAAAGTAGAAAGGTTGAATTTGCCCTTTCTCTGCTCCTACTGGAGGATCATTCTAACTAAATTCATAAAGACTTGTCACCAAGTTAGTCAAAAGGTGATAAATGTTTTGGGCAAAGCAGTTCCTGAAAAACATCTTCCAGGTACCTGGAAGTGCTAAGAATCTGCATTATTAGAGAGTGTCCATACTGATGAAAGCATGGAAATGATGCAGTTTTGAGGGGTTCAAAGACCCCTTAAGAACTGGGGTGCGAGACATGGAAATGATGCAGTTTTGAGGGGTTCAAAGACCCCTTAAGAACTGGGGTGCGGGACAGAGCTATCTGGAAAGAATTCATGCATTCAAGCATTCTTTAAGTCAAGCTGGCAAAGGTTTGTTTTTATGCTATTTAGTGGGCAAGAGTTCTTAAGGAAGCTACGATCTTATAATGGTACAGCTAAAGTTTATATAGAATAAACTATAGTAAAACAAGTGCCAGGTATGCTAATTAGATGATTCTCCGGGAGATTAAGCAGTGGTTAAGGAGAGGTCAGTTCTTAAAGGAACATGCACTTTTTGTAGGCATTTTACAGAACTTTCACAGGGAAAAGGTGGGGGGGCCACAGGGAAGCGTGTTAGCTATCTGTCAAGGGTGGCTGATGATTGCCCAGTCTGCCACCAATCGATATCTTGTTTGACCAGATGGATGTAGGGAGTATAAATATGCCTTAAGTCTCAGAAGCACATAATGAGAATGCATATAAGGTAGGGAATAGGTATAGATAGTACTGAATATTTTTATGCCCCAGTACAAAGCCAGTTCAAACTAATAATCCCTACCGGTGCAGTCTGCTATGCCAGGGAAAGAGAGAAGTGCTCTGCTAGGGCCTACTCAGGAGTAATTGTTAGACATAGTGTCCTTGGGCTGGGGAGAAACTGCCAGGGATAATGTTTTGAGGCCAGGGAGAAATAGGGTCTTGGAATTGGGGTCTGAGCACAGGTACCCAAGCACCCCACCAGAACCCTGAATTACATGGAACCAGAGCACTCAAAAAGATACAAAGATTAACTAGAACGGTGGTCACTATCTATATGGGCTAAAAAAGCTATTAATTACAGACTAATAACCTAGGGACACAATCCCCCTCCCACTAACAGTTATCTCCTACAGAATAAGCAGGCGATTATATAATCATCACTGCTAACAGCCGACCTAAGCTTGTTCTCATAGCAATCTAAATGAAGAAAGAAGGAAATGAAACAGTCTATGAAAAGAAAAACGAGGTGTGATTCCAAGTAACATTTGTGTTCCGGATATAACTTATGGGAAATAACAGTCAAGTCTGAATGAAACTGAAACGCTTCAGAGTACAGTACAAACCAGTACAGTAGTCTGAAAACTGGGGTATTCTGGAAATAACGAGTTCTTCATCACCGTGAAGAACAATTTTAACGTATTTCCTTGGCGGGCCCAATTTCTCAGATGATGGAGTCCACAGGAGCTGGGGGGCCCGATCTCAGGAGCCATCCTGTGGATAACCCCCCCCCTCCATCCTTCGGGGCACACGCCAATCTGCTCAACATCACAAGATAGCTGCCCGGCCCCTGAAGCCGCACAGCTTCGAGGCTTTCTCTCGTAAGGGGCCTCGGAAGGTCACGCGCCCCGCGCACCGGGGAAGGCCGTCGCCCCCCCCCCCCAAACTCCGGCCCCAAGAGCCCCAGACCCGGGGGCCGCGAGCCACGAGCCCTGCCAAGTCTTGCTGGGCTGGAACAACAGCCGCCCAGAGCCGGGGCCGGAGGAGCCGGTGCAAGAACCTGCGACCGGAGGATTCAGTGGTCAAGCGCAGGAAGCGTCAGCCCAGCGCCCGGGAAACACAGGGGACCCTGGGACCGGGGGATTCCCGGGATCTGGCAGGCGCAGAATGCTGGAAACCCGCGGGACAGGTCCAGGGGAGATCGCTGGAGAAGGGAGGGCTGCGGGGGGGCCCCGAGGAGAAGGGAGGACTGCGGGGGCCCACGATGACAAGGAGGGGGCGGCGGGCGGGCCTCGGAGGAGGGGTCGCGCAGGGGCGCCCCAGCTCACCGTGAAGGTCCTTCTGGCCGATGTGGTGCGTCCGGATGAGGGACGAGAGCCGCCTCACGTCGCCCTTGAACACGCACTCGTGCACGGGGTAGAGAGAGGGGCCCCGGCCGGGCTCCGAGGTGGCGGCGCCCGCCGCGGAGGGGGCCGAGCAGCAGCCGGGGCCGGCCGGGGCCTGCGGCGACTTGAGCGGCAGCCGGGGCAGCGGGGCCGCAGGGTGCGGGGGGTGGCCGCCGCGGGGCCCCTGCCGGCCGGCCTTGCCCCCGCCGCCTCCGGGCCCGGCCCCGCGCGCAGCCGTGAAGGGCCCGGGGGCGGCGGCCGCCTCGTCGTCGCCCGGCTCCAGCAGGTCGCCGTCCTCCTTGCCGCAAGGCTTTGGGTCCCTCCGCAGGGAGCGGATCTTCTCGCCGGTCATCGCCGCCGCCTCCGCCGCCGCCTCGGCCTCGGGCTCCGCGGTCTCCGGGGGGCGCTCAAAGCAGCCGGGGCGGCAGCGGGGCGCAGCATCCACTCCCGCGGCGGCCCCGGGCCCGGCCCGCACGCATGTCCCGCCGCCGCAGCCCGTCCTGGGCTCGCTGGGGGGAGCTCGAGCCTCGCCTCCCGCCGCTCGGCTCACAGGCCGCGGCGGCCCACGGCCATCTTGCCTTGCCCGCTGCTCTCGCGAGAGCTCGGCGGAGGCGGGGAAGGGAGCGGGACCAGCCCGGCCCGGTCAGGAAACACCGCGAGACGAGCGCGGCCCCGCGCCCGCCCGGCCTCGCCCCATGCCTGCCCGGCGGCACCCGCCTAGGCGCTCTCTGCTGTCGCGTTCCCGGGGCACGTGCCGAGCGCGCCCCTCCCTGCGGGTCCCGCCGGGAAGGCCTTTAGCGCGCCGGCCCTAAGCGGAGCCCCGAGAGCCCGCCGGGATAGTATGGGGGCGCTGCCCCACCCCCCTCCTCCTCCGAGGCCCAGAGCCTGTGTTACATCTCGGGGCCGCCCGGGCTGGAATGTGACGTCACTGGCAGGAAGTGACGTCACGCGGCAGCTCGGCGCTAGGCTTCGGCTGCGCTGGGCGAACGTGACGTCAGTACTGGGAGGCCCCGCCATAGTGCCAGGGTCGGTCCGGGGCCACGGCCTCGGGCTTCCCTGGAGAACATGTTGTGGGCCAGCGAGTCTCGGTGATCGTTAAAGAGATTTCCGAGTCTTTTCAGGAAGCAGGCCACATGCCAAGGCAGAGAGGGCTGGTGGTTGGGGGCCTACACGTGAGGGGGCGTGGCGTCGCGTGGGGGAGGAGCCTCTGATGGAAGACCGGCAGACTAGGCCTGCCTAGGTCGGGGGTCGGAGTGGCCCACGTGCACCGAGAAAGCTGGAAGGTGGCCCACCTAGAGCCCCCATGTGCGGGTGGTGGGGTGGTTGGAGGAGTTCCCCCTGGGCAGCAGGGACTCCTAACTTGTTGCCGAACTCTTTGCATCTTACTGCTGACCCAACCCACAAGGCGTGTCTGAGAGCATTTGAGAAAACCCACGGGGGTTGGGAGCCCTTTGGGTGTGCGCTGAGACCCGCATTCCCGGAGTGAAAAGGAAATGTCGGGGAAGGGAGTTACAGTGCGCAGTAACAGTAATAAGAGAAGTCCTCCCTGTAGGATATGGCCTGTGAACCCGACAGCCGAGGTGGACAGAGCACTGCAGGCCAGGACCAACGAGGCAGGAAGGGAGGGTGGTCTGCTCACCGGCTGCGGCCTCATTTGTAAAGTGGGATGACCTGCCTTAGGAGATGGGCGTGAGGTGCAGTGAGAAGACAGGGAAAGCCCAAGCCAGGTGCTTCCTGCACGGCTGCCCTCATGGGCTGGAACTAGGTAACAATGTAATTGAGAGATCTTTAACCAGACAAATGCAATGTAACATAGATGATGTCAATTTGTAGTTTGAGAAGGCAGTAGGCATCTGCAGGGATCTGTTTCTGTTTGAGTTTGATCCCACTGCTTCAAAAGACTGAACCCATTCATGCCAAAACTGACTAGATGTGGCTGTGGTTATTAGTGGCCACCTTTTATGTGACTGGGTAATTACATCTAGGCCTGGTTCCAGCCATCCTTCGATCCCGGCTATCTTCTCATCATTCACCAAGCATGCAGTCCCTTGCCCCCATGTCTTCCACGTTCTAGTTCAAGACCCATATATGAAATGGTCATTGACTCCACACACTATCCCTTTAACTTTCAAAACCTAAATTTGTTGTTTGTCTCTCATTTTCAAAGAGGACCAATGACATCATAGGGTAATGTCTTGACTCATTCGTGAATTGCATTTAAGTGAAGGCAGAGTTTGTGCGCACAAAGTCATCAGCCTTACTCTCTTGCAGAGTCACCAAAATCTAGTGGGAAGATGAAAGTCAAGACCACTGCCAATGGTCCTGGATACAGCAGATGACCTTGGCATCTTGGATGTCTGACAAAGCTCTAATAGATCCACAGCTACTGCTTCTGCCACCTTCTTGGCCATTGGAACACATTGTTTTCATCTGCCCATTCTGCCAGAGGAAGTCTTCCCATGCTTGGGGTAGACACCTCCCCCACTCAGGCCCATAGGTTGCCTCACCTTGGTTTATCCTGTCTGCCAAGACAGTTTACTGGGGGTATGGCCACTGTACCTTCTACAGCTTCTTGTAGCCACAGGTGAGAGTCGAGTGCCAAGTAGACACCAAAAGTGGATGAGCCACTCTGAAAAGGGCTCAGCAAGCCCTCAAGCACCCCATGTACCCCCAAAAACCTAAATACCCCTCCTTGACCACCACTGCCCTATATGTGTCATCTATGCCTATTATGGACTATAAATTCTTCCCTTTTGCATTGTATCCCTATGCTTGGCATGATGCTTGATATGCAGTGAGCCTAAAGCTGTTTCATTCATTCATCCATCATTTGAGGTAAGACTCTGAGAAAGATTGGTGCTAAATTGTGGAGGGCTTGAAGTGTTACCTGTGGTACCCCATCTCCCTTCTTTGGGCCTTTGCATTGGCTATCCATTATGCTTAGGATGTTCTCTTCCTCTCTACCAAAGTAGAATCCCCCACTTTCTTAAGTACTTAAGAAACTTAAGCACTGTCTTCTGAGTATTTTTTAATCTTCCATCTGCTAGGTATTCCTCACTCACTAGTTCATATTTACTTTATCATTATTATATGTATCTTTATTCAGTATACATAAATATGTGGACATGTGGTCACAACAGAAAGCTCCTAGAGGCTTGTTGATTGAGTAAATGAAAAGTATTAGAATGTGAGCTCCTTGAGGACAGGGATTTTTGCTTTTCTTTGTATCCCTAGCACTTCGAACAGTGCCTAGCATGTGATCATTTAATATGAAGTTAGTGATTGATTGGCAATGGAATTGGAACTTTAGTCAGGAGGTAAAAAGGAATCTAATTATTTTTGTGTAGAGGAGTGATACCTGCAGAACAATGTATAAAAAAGTTTCACACGGCAGCATCAGGAAAGGAAGATTTTATGGGGGCAAAGAAAAAAGGAAGGACCAGTAAGGAGGTTCACATTATTCCGTGTAGGTGGTAATGAAGGAGTAAAGAGGGAAAATAAGAATGGAGGTATTTAAGCAGGGAAGTGGATGGATACAAGAGATATCACAGAGAGAGAATCAACAGCACTTCGTAATTGATGGTCTCTGAAAAGTTAAGATGAGAAAAGAGTCTAAAATAAGACTAAGATGTAAGACCATGGGAAGCTGGGAATGGTGGTGCCATTGGCAGAAACAGTGAAGTAAGAAGTCGAGTTTCCAGGGAAAGACAGGATGCTCAGCTTTGAACAAGTTAAGGTGAGGTGCCAGCAAGACACCCGAGCAGCAATGTCCTATAGGGAGCATATATTAAGTGCTTATTGTCTTCCAGTACTATGTGGAGTGCTGCTGATTCAAATATAATTTTAAAAGATAGCCCCTACCTAATCTAATGGGGGGAGATGTCACAAAGAAGAAGATGGGAAGTGGATGGGGTAAAGGTGCTCAGTACAAGAGCATGGTGTTGAAGTCCCCACAGCAGGAAGGGGAAAGAAGGCTGAAGTGTCCTGGGCCCCTCCACAACATGGAGGCTCCAGGAGGAATTCACCAGTGGGAGAAGGGGGCTGGCATGGCAGAGAGATGTGCCAGGAAGAAGAGGCCACAGGATGACCTATTGATGGACATTCCAGGATGATGCATTGCTGAAGTCTAAGACATCAAAGGCACAGTAGCCATAATGATGTGGGACAGAGCCCAAAAAAGAGGTCAGGACCTGAAAATTAGTTCAGAGCCCCACATGCAGAGATGTGAGAGGGAGTGAAATTGCCAAGAAAAAGTATGGGGAGTGAAATGAGATTTGAGACTTCAGGAAAATTAGGAGCCAGTAAAGAAACCAAGGTAGGCGTGTATAAGGCGATGCTTCTTTAAGCCAGAAATGGAGAGTGTCCAAGAGAAGCATGTTTCCAACAGCTGAGATTTCTGCTGAAATTTCATGAAGGATAAGGACTGAAAACATTCACATATAGCAGTTAGGTGGTCATTTGGGACCTCTAAGAAGAGCTTGTGGTAGCCTGGTAGGGTCCGAAGGAGGCCTGGCAGAGGATCAGGAGGGAGTAGAGGTATTAGAGTGCTCGTCTTTCACAAGACATTTGGTAAAAAGTAAAGATAAAAGAGCTTAAACATCCAGTGGTTGGGATAGTATATTCAAAGAAAGACTTTGAGAATTGGCTAGATGGAGAGGGTGGGGGCAGGGCAGCTCTGCTGGAGCCAGCTTGAATCCAAGTGGTCATTCAGCTTTCAGTGTGAGCATGCACACCTTGGAGAGCTGCACACTGCAAATTAAGGGGTGATTTGTTCTCTTGTTGATTATTTAGACTTAAAATGTTGAAGATGCAGATTGAATTTAAGAATCTGTCCTCTGCACACTCCCCCTCCCCAAGAGGTTTGCTAGACATTTATCAGCACACCGATGAGTAAGACCTAAGCATTTTTTTGAGTAGATGGAAAATAGGAAACTGAAGATGTGTTAAAGAGATGGGAAAAGGGAGTATTATCAGTAACAGCTTCACTTGATGCTAACTTCACCCAGCAGAAGGTTAAAGAACTAACCAGAAAATTCTAACCTCAGTCTTCTTCACACTAACTGAAGAACCTGTTGCTGGAGTAGAATCTTTAGCATAACTGGCCACTCCCTCACAGAGGAGAGGAAAGATGGTCAGTTTGACCTGTAGCCGAGATGTGAGGCCTTATCTTCTTGGCTAAAAGTAGCTTTCCAGATGAATTCAAGAGATCCTGAGTAGATCAAACCGGTGAGACTTGGTAACCATTTGAATGTGAGAAAGCACTTTGAGGGAAGACTCAAAGTTAACTGAATCAAGCTTCCCTGACTGGCATTTTGCCATGAAGGGCTACCAAATTTAAGGACTTAAGAACTTAAGTATGGCTTTTTACGGTTTTGATGTTTTTGGCTTCCTTTGACACACAAACAAGGGCTACACAGCCATGTACTCTGGGCTGAGCCACAGAAAACAAAATCACCCCAAGAATAAAAAGGGAAAAAATATCTAGTTGGCATTTCCTGACCTAGCTGTTTTGGAAACTTGAACAGAAGAGGGATCTAATTGGAGCAGTCAAAGCAGTGCCATAGAACCTGGAAGGGGGTTGTGTAGATGGACTTCATACTTCATATATGGACTAGGGACCACTCAGTGCACTTCCTTGGTCCTGCACCAAAGTCTTGGGAATCGGGAGTGGCTGTCGTCACCCTCCTCCCCCCTCCCCCTGTTCTAGATCAATCCCAGTAGCCCCCACAGATCAATTAGGGGAAGGGACAGGTGGAGTTGTGCTCAACAGCATCACCCTCTGATGGGTAGAGACCTTTCAATTCCATCCAGTGAGGATTTTGTTAAGTATTTGTTTTTTTGTTTCCATTTTTGCAGGAGATTGTGGCTAAGAGATAACATGAGCAAGTAGATCAAGCCAGGATGGTGTACTTACCATGTGACCTTGTGTCTCTATCTCTGTTTCACCTGATGAAAGAATTAATAATGCGTGAGTGCTGTGCAAAATAAAATAACTGCAGGGGTTGATAGAGCATCTCTCCCCATTTAATAGTGTATATAGATCACTGGGACGTAAGTGGTGGACATGAACAGGCTTCAACACATTCCAAATGAAGAATTGTGCAAACATGACCTGAGGTGAACTTGGGAGCAGAGGGGTCTGGACAAGTGTTACAAAGGAGGAGCAAGCATAGATGAGATTGTAGGTCTGTCTATGTAGGAGAGCAATAGCTACAGCTAATGGTGGAATTTATTAGTCACACCCCAGCTATAAGTATAAGGTTAACAATATCAGGAATGACTTCAAGGATTGTTCTCCTTAAATAGTTTTATTTCTTTTATTTAAAAAATGGCAAAAGATAACATTTTCCTGGATTCCCTATTAAGACAGCCATGTCTAGGAGCATTCTGATTGGCTAGGTAAAATAGAACCCAATGGCCAATCAAGTGAAACTATCTCAGGCCACCCTGAAAGTAGCTGTCAACAATCCAGTTTCAAATACCAAGGATAAGCAGCCCCTTTCCCTGCAGAGTATCTAAAACCTCTAGCCAGGCTTCAGTCATCAGCTCCCATATCTAATCCTGACAATTTGCCTCTATTACAGGCCAACCTGGGAACTTCCCTTTGACCCAACTAAATTTGCTCAGCAGATTTAGCCAGGTCTACATGAACCAATCAGAACAAGCCTTTGTTGGCCAGAGGAAAAGGTTGCCTGGGAGATGAGGCTTCTGAAGTTCATAGTGGAAGAGACCCCTCTGTTTGAGCCAAGGCTTGAGCATGTTCTCTTTGTGTCTCTCTGTCTCTTTCTCCACTTCTTTATCTTTTTACACACACACACACACACACACACACACACACACACACACACACAGAAAAGAAATGAGAAGAGAGCCAAAATGAGAAAGGAGGAAAAAAGATCATATAGAGAAAGTTTCCAGATTGGTGAGTGAGATGGAGTGGTTGTTAAGATGGGAAAGGATGACTGGCTGAAAGGGAGAGAGTAGAGGAGCGGGGGAGGCAGGGATAGAAGCTTAGTAGTTTGGGGTGGAAGATGTACAGGAGAGAGTTCTTAGGGAAGCTTTTTGATTACCAGTTGTTACAGCTTTACCTCCCTGGAGGCCTAACTTTTTCACGTATATGAAGATCACATAATGAGCAGATTTAGTTTGCGTGCCTAAGAGGTAGCTGGCTGTAGTTCTGCTTCTTTGTGTGAACATTGCTTTTCAGGATCAATATAGGCATAGAATTGAGAAGCCATTGAAAAAAGTGTGTGCTTGTAGAACAGAAATCATTATCCAAGTCAGAACTCTCTTCAGGGTCTCATTCCACACCACCCACATTTAAATTGTCTGGAATTTCATTTTTGGTTATTGTTTTAAGTAGATCTCTGATCTCACTGACACAGGGAATACCCAGTGAAGAAACTCCCCCCACCACTGTAGAATTGTGCCTACTCTGAAACCAACCCCCTTAGAAAATTGCCTGAGACACTTGCCTGTTTTAAATAGCTTTTATTCTCTAAGACAAAAATTAATTTCCACTTGTTTACAGTGTTGATAAAGTGCAATGCTGATAGGCCAGATTTTCCCAAGAGCTTCAATTTTTAGAAAGCTGTGTGAAATGCTCTTCTAGTGTTTTTTTTTTTACATTTTTAAAATTTATTCTTAATTTTCAACATTCATTTACGCAAGATTTTGAGTTACAAATTTTCTCCCCATCGTTCCTCTGTGCCCCCCCCCCACAAAAGATAGCAAGCTTACTGAATATTCCTTCCCCAATCTGCTCTCATATCCTCCCCCAAACCCTCCCTAACTTTCTAGTAGGGCAAGATGGATTTCTATACCCCAGTGCCTGTATATCTTATTTCCTCTTCTGGTGTTGTTAGTTGACCTCCTAAATGATAGGTTCAAAAGAAGCATTTCTGGATAGGGCTGCTGCACCCCCTAGAAACCCATCAAACATGCTTCTGGCATGCCCCCACCCCACCCCCATACTCTGGTACAGCTTACCAATGATGGAGCTGCAGACTTTCAGGCTTTTTCTGATGATGCTAAAATTCTTCATTCTCTTAGTAGTCTGGTTCTTATCTGGCAGTTCATTATTTCATTACATTTGGCAAGGATCTTCTGTTTGTCTTTACCATCAATTTTGCCATGGATTTTCTTTTCCTTTACTGTAAACTTCATGTTGAAAGTATAAGATTCAAGTGTGTTCTTGGAAGACACATTTTCCTTCTGCTTCTCATCGTCAGCCTTGCATTTCTCAGCTTCCTGAACCATATGCTCAATGTCTTCTTTCTTCAGATGACCTTTGTCATTGGTGATGGTGATCTTGTTCTCCTTGCCCATACTTTTATCCTCATTAGACACATTGAGGATGACATTGGTATCAATGTCAAATGTTCCTTCAATCTGAAGAATGCCACTTAATAATTCCTGTGAGCTCAAGCTTGCCAAACAGGTTGTTACCCTTTGTCACTGCTCTCTCTCCTTCATAAACCGGAATAAGCATACCAGCCTAGCTGTTCAACTAGGTAGTATATGCTTGGTGGGGCTTGTGATACTGTGTGTGATCAGAACTGTCATAACTCCATCAATAGTTTCAGTTTCAAGGGAAAGAGGAAAGAAGTCTAACAGCAGTGAGTTCCTGCACATTCTCAGATTAATTTCCAGAAAAGATGGCAGCCTAGACAGCTATACCACAGGAAACAGCCTCACCAGGATTGATACTCTTGTTGAGCTCATTGCAATTGAAGTCCTGCAAAAGCTTCTGGATTTGTGGGACCCAGCTGAACCAGCTACCAAGATATTTCCATGGATCTGTGATTTATCTAGCTTAGCATCTCTTAGGGCCTCTTCCACAAGGGCCAGTGTACTTCAGAAAAGGTCAGCATTCAGCTTTTCAAAATGGGCATGATGATAGAGGTGTGCAAGTCAACACCTTCATAAAGTAAGTCAGTTTCAAAACTGACCTGGAAGAGAGGGAATGTTTTTCACATTCACAAAGGAAACTAGGTTTCTTGTTCTCACTGAAGTCCTTGAATTCAGCAGTGAAGTGTTTGACCATGTAGTTGTCAAAGTTTTAACCACCCAAGTGAGTATCCCTAGCTGTGGACTTGATTTCAAAGATACATGTTAAATAATAAGAATGGACAGGTTAAAAGTGCCACCTCCCTCATTTCTCAAATATATAGAGAACTGAGCCAAATTTATAAAAATTCAAGGTGTTCCCCAGTTGATAAATGGTCAAAGGGATGAACAGACAGTTTTCAGATGAAGAAATCAAAGCTATCTATAATCATGTGGAAAAAATGTTCTAAATCATTATTGATCAGAGAAATACAAATGAAAACAAATCTGAGACACCACTTCACACCTACAAGAGTGAATAATATGAAAAAAAGAAATGAAGGAAAATGTTTGAATATTGATGTGAGGTGTAGGATAACTGGGATATTAATGTGCTGTTGGTGGAGTTGCGAATTGATCCAACCATTCTGGAGAGCAGTTTGGAACTATGCCCAAAGGGCTATAAAACTCTGCATACCTTTTGATCCAGCAATACCACTGTTAGGTCTGTATCCCAAAGACATCCCAAAAAAGAGAGAAGACACTATTTGTATAAAAATATTGATAGCAGCTCTTTTTGTGGCGACTCAGAATTAGAAATCAAAGGGATGCCCATCAATTGAGGAATGGCTAAACAAGCTTTGGTATATGATTGTAATGGACTATTATTGTGCTATAAGAAATGACAAGCAGGATAATTTCAGAAAAACATACAAGCCTGATGCATAGTGAAGAGAATAGAACCAGGAGAATGTTGTATACAGTAACAGCAATATTGTTTGATGAAGAACTGTAAATGACTTAGCTATTCTCAGTGTTGTTCTGAAAGTTTGGTTAAAAGAGCCAAACAGGCTAGGTGATATATAAGTTCATATTGTTTTATTCCCTTAAAGCTAAGCAGAATGCATGCACACATGAAGCCAGATAAAATCTGACTTTGATAAAAGAATGAGAAGCCTTAAATATGTTTTAGAATAATCCCAGCTTAGGAGCCAAGATGGCGGCATAGAAGCAGGAAAACTCTTTTTGAGTTCCCACCCATAACCACCTCAAATACCTATAAAATATGACTCTGAACAAATTTAGAGCTACAAAACCCACAAAGTAACAGAAGGCAAGCAGGCAGGCAGATAGGAAGGGTCCATCACAAGCATGCTGGGAGTTGAGCCCACGGTTTTAGCCCCAGGGTGGCCATGACCAGCAGCAGCTAGAGTGGACTTTGGGAGAGTGGATCACCAGCAGCTGTGACAAGTTTCCAGAAATATCAATCCATAAATACCAAAGAAAAAGTAAAAGGTCAGTGTAGAACTCTGTTGGAATTGGGGGGAAGGAGGTGCAGTCCAGCCTCTGCCTTAGAGCTAGAAGTGGCGGAGGGGTGGCAGTTCTACAGCCAGAGCTCCTGGCCTGCTGATTGTAGGGGGGCCAAGTCACCATTCAGAGGGTAATCACTTGTTTTAGCCTGCCTGGATCTGGATTGAGGTCTTGGGTGGTGGTCCTGAATTGTGTGACTAGTGAGCCAGACGTACAGATATGCTAAATGTACAAGAACAGTAAATATTTTTGGATGTATTCCTAAGAGATAATTGCTTTGCATTCATTATATAAACCCTGCCCTCTGATCAATAAATTGGAAACTGCTATGACAGATTCACACCTGGCTTGCATCCACCATTCCATACTTCTCAGCCTCTGCCCATTTTGATGCAGGCATCACATATTAGTATTTTATTATTAATTTTGTACAAGAAGACTCAAAGAGAAAATGAAAGAAAAGGTAGCATGCTTCCATCTGTATTCAATCAATATCAGTTCTTTCTCTGAAGGCAGGTAGTATGTTTAATGGCTCACTAGTCACGCAATTCAGGACTTCCTGAACCAGAGAATTCCCATGTATGGATCGGGTCAGAGACTGGCCCTTGACAAATATGGAATTATATATAATTGTGCATGTATAACCTGTATCTGCTTACCATCTCAGGAAGGGAGGAGGAGTGGGAGGGAGGGAAGGATAGAGCTTGGAATTCGAACTTTAAATTAAAATGTTTTTTAAAAATTAAGGGGGAAAAGTGCCACCTCCAAGGTCAAAAATCAACGCATTTCTCTTGGTACCAATCTTTCTTCCAAGTCATAAATAAAAGCAGCAGCAGCAGTTTGTAATTGATGATTACAAACCATGACTGAGATAATCGAGACCAGTGATGGTTCCATTATATTTGGTGGACTGATGTTGGGAATAGTTGATGTTGACTTGTACTATAACCACAAGGTAAGCTTCCCAAGGTAAGCTCCAGCTTGATCTTTCATCTTGACCAAGACCATAGAAGAGACTTCTTCTAGGAAGAAACTTTTAGTCTTCCTTGTGTGCTCAGCTTGGACTTGATGCCTTCCTGCACCACCATGAAAGGCCAATGTTTCATGTCTAACTGTAAGACTATATTAATTTGTAACCAATAGTCATTTGGCATCAAAGACTATGTTGGTGGGGTTCATTGCAACTTGATTTGTTGCAGGGTCACTAATTCAATGTTTTGTATCAATGAAGGCAATATAGCTTAGGATAGCTGTATTTCCTTGGTCACTAGCAATGAATTCTGCTTTCCTGTATTGGAAGACCCTCACAGAAGAATAAGTGGTACCAAGATCATTGCCATCTGCAGGCCCTTTTGACATGGTTTCGGGGGTGTCAGGGTCATCGGTGACTAATGTAGACTAAGAAGGATTGCTGCTGTACTAACTGCCAAATTTTTAAAAATAGTACCCATATTTCATGAATTACTCTCAAAAATTGAGAATGTACCCTACCAAAATTGCTTTAGAAGACAAATATCATAATACTTATACCAGGGAAAGATAAAACAGAGAAGGAAAACTATAGGCCGATACAACACATGAATGGGAGAAAGGGATGGGCAGGGAGGAAAGGAATGAGAATAAGCATTTATATAGTTCCTACTATGTGCCTGGCACTGTTAGAGAAGCTCTTTACAAGGATTACCTCATTTGATCCTCATGACCTTGCAAGGCAGGTGCTATCATTTTATAGAAGAAACTGAGGCCAACAGAATTTAAATAACTTACCCACAATTACAGGGCTATTAAGTGTTATAGGCCAGATTTGAACTCAGGTCTTTCAGGCTCTAGGCCCAGTTCTGTGTATTGAACCACCTACCTGCCTCTTAGAAATAAATATACTTTGTTTCCAATTCTTTGCTATCAGGAAAAGTACTACTAAAAGTATTTCTTGTTTCCAGTGACTTTCCTAGAAGTCTACTAATAGGGTGTCTGGTTCAAAGGGTATGAATATTTCAGTCACTTTGCATAATTCCAAATTGTTACCAAAAATAATTATGCCACTTAACTCCACCAACAATGTAAATGGAAGATTATTATTATAAGAAATGGTGATTTAATGAAAAAGCATGAAAATATCTACTTTCTGATATTGATTAATAACTAAAAATACAGATCAACGAAACAGACTAGAAAGAAAAGAATCAGAAGCAATGGAATTCAGTAACCCAGTGTTTGATAAAGTGGAAAACAAATTACCTAGGAGGGAAAAAACTTATATGATAAAAAAAAAATACTGGAAAAACTTGGAAAATGGTCTGGCAAAAAATTAGGCTTAGACCAAACACCTTACACCATGGTCTGTAGCATTCTATTAGATATGTTACCTTGATATTAAGGATCACACCATAAAAAGATAGCATCATTAAAAGATCAAGCATGATTTGGATGAAAAAATTATGAGAGGATACCACCCAAACCACACATTTGTGGAATTAGAGGGGCATCAAGTATTATATTTCACATTTCAGATATTTTTGATGTATTGATCAGTTATGCTGATTTTTTTCCTCTTTAAAAAATGTTTGGGCTTTTCCCCCAAGATGGCGCCGAAGGCGAAGAAGGAAGCTGTTGTCCCCCCCAAGACAGAAGCCAAGTCCAAGGCTTTGAAGGGCAAGAAGGCGGTGTTGAAGGGTGTCCACAGCCACAAAAAGAAGAAGATCAGAACATCCCCCACCTTCAGGAGACCCAAGACCCTGAGGCTCCGAAGGCAGCCCAAATACCCTCGGAAGAGCCCCCTTCGCCGGAACAAGCTCAATCATTATGCCATCATTAAGTTTCCTTTGACTACTGAATCTTCTATGAAGAAGATTGAGGACAACAACACCCTAGTCTTCATTGTGGATGTCAAGGCCAATAAGCATCAGATCAAACAGGCTGTAAAGAAGCTGTATGACATCGACGTGGCCAAGGTCAACACACTGATCTGGCCTGATGGAGAGAAGAAGGCCTATGTCCGTCTTGCTCCAGACTACGATGCTTTAGATGTTGCCAACAAAATTGGAATCATCTGACTTCTTGTGTTCAGCTGTGTCCTGTTCCACCTACAATAAAAAGTTTTCCAGAAAAAAAAAATGTTTGGGGGTGGCTAGGTGGCACAATGAGTAAGAGCACTGGCCCCAGAGTTGGGATGACCTGGAATCGGTCCTGGCCTCAGAAAATAGGCACCCACACATAAATAATGACTGGCTGTGTAAGCAAGTTACTTAACCCTAATTGCTTTAGAAAAAAAAATGATTTGTTATATGAGTGGCTTTCTAGGAGAGGAAAAGGAAAGGATACTGGGGATAAATATGATATAAGAAGCAGGAGACATCAGTAAAAAACCTTGTTTAAAACAAAAGTTATTGTATCACAAGTATGGGACGTTGCAAACTCAGACAACATATGTAGGCAGATAATATAGGGGTGTGCATAGAGGGAATACATAGGACCATAGAATTAAGAGATGCACATGCAAGAAACTTGTATCCTGAACATATGCCCTGAGGACATTATAATATGTATATATGTACATACAGATGCATGACCTAGGCACAAAAGCATCCAGGAGAGTAAAGCACAATTCTGATGCTAAAAAGCCGATGCTGTCCATTGATCATGTCAGATTGCTGCTTTTTGCTGAGCATCAGTCAACTAACATTAAGCATTTATTATGTCCAAAGCACAGTGCTAAGCACCAGGGATAAAAACAAATGCAAAAGCACAATCCCTTCCCTCAAGGAACAGTCTGATGGGGAGAAAACATGTAAACAGCTTTTTACAAACAAGATACACAATACCTAGAGTGGGAAGATGAGAGTGTCTTGTGTGAGGAACAGTAAGGAAGCCATGACATTGGACATGGAAAGGAGTAAGGTATAAGAAGATGACTGGAAAATAGGAAGTATTTTCAGGTAATGACAGGCTTTAAGAGTTAGGGGATTTTATATTTGATCCTGAAGGTAATAGGAAACCACTGTAGTTTATTTAATTGGAGGGGGTGGAAGAGAGAAGGATAATATGGTCAAACCTGAACTTTAGGAAAAACAGTTTAGAGGGACGGCTAGGTGGCACAGTGAATAGAACACAAAAACTAGCTGTGTTGACCTTGGTCAAGTCACTTAACCCCAATTGCCTTCAAAAAAAAAAAAAACGGTTTAGCAGCTGAGTAGAGAGCAGATTGAAATGTCAGGAAAACCAACCAGCTGGCTATTGCAATAGCCCAGGGCCAGCATCAGGGTGATGGTGGTATCAGAGAAGAGATGGGAAAGATGTTACAAAGGTAGAAACGACAAGACATGACAAATGATTAGACATGGTGGAGTGGGGGGAGAGCATATGGAGAGTGAGGATTACAGGATGACCCCTACATTATAAGCCTGGGCTACTAGGAGGATTATGGCATCTTTGACAATGATACAGAAGTTAGAAATAAGGGAGAGTTTGGAGTGGGGGGAAGATAACGAGTTCGTTTTGGGACACATTGAGTTTAATATGTCTAATAAGCATTGGATATGTGAGACTAGAGGTCAGTAGAGAGATTAGAACCAGATAAGTAGGCCTGAGAATAATCAAAATAGAAATGATAATTGAATCCATGGAAACTGATGAATTCACCAAGTGAAATATAGAGAAAATGGAAGAGGACCCAGAACATAGACTTGGGTGATCTCCAGTGTTAGTGGATATGACATGGATGAAAATCTAGCAAAGAAGACAGAAGAGTAGAGACAAATAGGAGGAGGAGATGTAGGACAGGAGAGATCAGAGTCACAAAATCCTAGAAAGTAGAAAGTATCTAGCGAAAGAGAGCATCAACAATGTCAAAAGCTGCAGCACCATAAAGAAGCATTAGACTTGAGATCTCAGGTAAAAAAAAAAATACTACAAACATCCAGAAAGAAAGAATTCAAGTTCTGTGGAGTCACAATAAGGATCACACAAGATTTAGCAGCCACCCCTACTAAGAAACAGACAGCCTGGAATGTGATATTCTAGAAGGCAAAAGATCTAGGCTTGCAACCAAGAATAACTTACCCAGAATAACTCAGTATATTCTTATAGTGGGAGAAAAGGATTTTTAATGAAACAGAGGACTTCCAAGGATTCCTGATGAAAATACTAGAGCTGAATAGAAAATCTGACATACAAACATATGAATTAAGAGAAATATGAAGAGGTAAACATGAGTGAGAAATCACAGGGTTAAACTACTTGCTTACTTATGTGAGAGAGAATACATATAGCCCTTCAGAATTTTATCATCATCCAGGGTCATAGAGGAAGTCCAAGCAGAGGGCCTGGTTTTGATTCTGTCATATCTCAAAATAAGTATGGGGGCGGGGTAGGAAGTAGGAATGTACTTGGAGAGAAGGGAAAGGAGAGGAAGACTGGGAATAATTATCTTAAGTGGGATGTGCAAGGGGGAATCTATAAAATGGAGGGAGCAATATGTGGTAGGCAGTAATGGGAAACATTTAAACCTTACTCTCATCTGAACTGGATAAAGGAGGGAAGAATTTACCTATCCACAGTTGAGTACAGAACTATGTTTTTACCAACAGGGAAGTAGGAGAAAAGGGGCTTAAGGGAAAGGGTGGGGAGGGGAAGGAACTAATAAAAGAGAAGGTAGATTGACAGGGGCAATAGTCAGAAATGACAAATTCTGAAAGAAGGCACAGGGAAGGAAATGTATTAAAGAATAGGATAGAGGGAAATGGCACAGCAATCATAACAATGTGAATGGGATGAACTCACCCATTAAACAGAAAAGAGTTAACAGACTACATTAGAAACCAGAATGCAAGAATATGTTGTTTATAAGAAATCCACTTGAAACAAAAATACTGAGTTAAAATAAGGGATTAGAGCAGAATTTATTATGCTTCATATGAAATTTTAAAAGGCAATGGTAAGGGGCAGCTAGGTGGTGCAGTGAGTAAGAGTGCAGGCCTTGGAGATGGGATGACCTGAGATCGAATCCGGCCTCAGAAAAGGAACACCCACACACAAATAATGACTAGCTGTGTAACCTTGAGCAAGTTATTAACCCCAATTGCTTAAAAAAAAAAAAAAAAAGGCAATGGTAGCAAACATGATCTCAGACAAAAACAAAAGCAAAAATAGACTTAATTAAGAAACAGGTAAAATATGTTTCACTGTGGGAGGGCCAACGAGGATTTACCTCAGTGACCTTGAGAGGTCCCTGGACCCGTGATGGCACTGCCTCCGGGTTTAGGCAATGATGGCAAGGCCTCTCGCCCCCATTAACCTTCTAGGCACTTGAGGGACTGCTAGGCCCCCAGCTGACCCTGCCTTGTTCTAAAGAGCGGTGCACATCCGGGTCCACAAGGAACATCCTTGTTCCGGGTAGAGATCACGAGATAGAGTTCCGGGTGTTAAGATGTGCTTGAAATTACCTTAAAAGGCAAAATCTGTTGTAATTGGCCAAGAGCCGAGATGGAAAATGCTTGCATAGGATAGGTTATATATGTAGAAGAGCAGGAAATAAAGTCGGAGTCATCCCCATGTTGCTGCGTGAGTGTGCTTTGTTCTGCTCGGAGCGCCATTAGGAGTCCAGAAGACCCCGTGAAAGAAGCCTGCAACAAATGGTGCCGAAAGCCGGGACTCTGCACAGGTCGCAGTTAGAGCCCCCCCCACTCATTAGCAGGTCGTATATCGCCTTCCCCCACTTTTGCCCCCCTTCTCTCCCCTTCTCTTTTCCGCAATGGGTAATTTCCCGTTGTCCTCTTTCGAGTCTCAGGCTCGGGTGGTCCAGGCCCTCCTGCCAAGCCACCACATGAAATGCACCCTTAAAGAATGTACACTACAACTTATTAAGGAGATCGCCCCGTGGGTTGAGGAGGCCCACACTATGGACCCTGAGATCTGGTCCCGTATTATGGCCCAGGCACACAGGGCAGAGGTCCATGGGGAGTTCCAACCCCCATTATGTTTTCACCCCATAGTTTTGGCTGTTATTACTTCTTTGTCCAGCCACGAGAGACCCCCACAGGAGATTCTCCAAGCCGTCACAGGCAACGGAGGGAAATCCCTGTCGGACGAGGAGTCTGAAAAATCACCCAAAGCCCAGGCAATTGGGGTAGACCCCTCTGGTGATGAGGGAGGGAGACCACCCCCCTCCCTCTATCCTCCTCTGCCTCGATATACCTCCTTGGGGAACAGCCATGCCCTGCATCCTCCTGTGTATCCTCCCTTGGAGACTCCCCTCTCACCGCTGGATAAGCAGCAGAGGAGCCCCTTGCCCTCCGGTAGCCCCCTGCCCCCAGATCCCCATGAGATCAACTCGGGGCCCACCGATCCCATCCCAGGGGCCCCTTCCCATACCCAAGGCGAGAGACACCTCCTGGGGCCCTTCCCCCCCCCCCCTTGGTTTGGTCTCGATGCTGGCCCGGGGATTGCACAGGCCCCCCCCTGACATTACCCTGAGACATTGGCCTCCAAGCCTTTCCTGTTAATACCAACCCCACTGCTCAGCGCCCCGAGATTTGGTACCCCACCGACCCAAAGGTTATGGAGCGCCTGAGAAGAGTGGCCAAAGAGGAAGGACTATCTAGCTCATACCTCCAGAGCATGTTAGATGACTGGACTCTGGACCTTAATTGCCCCAGTGACTATAAACACCTCATGAGGGCGCTCCTCCCCCCCCCACTTCCTTCTTTGGAAGGCCGCCTATTATGATGAGTGTGAACAACAGACAGAGAGGAACAGGAAGACGCATCCCCACCCTATAGAAGCGGATGCACTGAAAGGGGAGGGACACTATGCCACAACCGCCGCTCAAGGGAGGGGAGGCCCAGTATATTTTGACCAAGTGCACCTCTGAGCCATGTGGGCTTGGTGCAAAATGCCCCGATCTGGGCAGGCCAAAGAAAAGATCCAGAAACTCGTTCAGGGGACCTCGGAGCCTTTCTCTGGCTATGTGGCCCAAGTAGGGGAGGCGGTAGAATTTAAGGTGGAACATCCGGGAGCTGCTGAGGCCCTGGTAAAGGAGCTCCTCCTGGAAGGATGTTCTACGGAGTGCAGGAAGGCCATTGATCTCTCACACTCCCCTGATATAGATGATTGGATACTGGCATGTAGGGATATAGGCACTGGGGCCTATCAGGCCAAGGTCTTAGTCAAGGCTTCAAGCACTTTCCAGGTGTCCTCGCCCCACCCTGCTCCACCCGGAAAAGACCTCTCAGCCCGCACATGCTTCGCTTGCGGTGGGCAGGGTCACTTAGCCAAGGAGTGCGCCAATCTTAGGTGCGCCACCCCTTCCCCCCCAGCCCTCTGCTCCCCAGGTCCCCTCTCCTTGTCTGTCCAGCCCTCGCCCTCCACCCCTTGCCCTCACTGTAAAAAGGGGTATCACTGGGCCAAGGACTGCCACTCTGTCCGTGCCCTGGCTTTGGGAAACGGATTCCGGGGCACCCCTCAGCCCCGCCAGTAAGAGGGGAACCTGTCCTCTGGACAGTGCCAGTCACCAAGTGCCTGCCTCTCTCTAAATCTCGATGGCAATATCTGGTCTGGGGTGGTGGACACAGGAGCCGACTCGACAGTCATCCCCCTGGACCCAACATCTGCCACATTAGACATTAGTCAGGTTATAAAGAAGGATTGTAAAAAATGGAATGAACAATGGGAAACAGCAAACAAAACCAAATAAGAAAAAGAAAGAGAGCAAGTAATTTGCTTTAATCTGCATTCAAACTCTGTTCTTTCTAGTTCTTTCTCTGAATGTAGACCTCTCTCTCCATCATGAATCTTTTGGAGTTGACTTATAAACCTGCATTGCTGAGAGGAGTCCAGTCTACCAAAGTTGGTCATAATACATACATTGTGTCTGTAATTATGTACAGATTTCTCCTGGTTCTGCTTTTCTTACTCAGCTTGATGCAAATTTTAAATTAAAATACTAGCAGCAACAGTAATGGAAATGCATATTTGAATATCTTCACTGCCCCTAGGCCCTTTGATTGGCTTAAGAGACTCTTGGCTTAAGAGAACCTTCCTTGATTTGAAAATATACTCTGCCCCTCTAATAGGCTGAATGTGGTCACATGGAGCCGGTGGCAGGAGGCTTGGTTTTCAGGAATGCCCACACCTTGATGCTATGTGATTGGGCAGTGGGTCAAGGGGGTGGTTACATTCTCTGACCCAAGAGAAGGCTATATAATCCCTGAGGCTTTGCTTTGGGGGCTCACTTTGCGAAGTGTTTTGTGATTTGACCAGATGAGACTCTGGGAAGGCTTTGAGAGCCCCCTGGCTTTGAAAACCCAAATGTTGATGCTTCCCTCTCTGGTAACTGTGATTTTGGTATTGATGATGGTTGGACAGTTTGGAAGCCTGTCTGTTTGATCTGTCACTCTGTTTTTTGTTTTTTTTAAAGCAATTGGGGTTAAGTAACTTGCTCAAGGTTACACAGTTACACGGCTAGTCATTATTTGTGTGTGGGTGCTCATTTTCTGTCACTCTGTTTTGAAACTTCTGGCTGTATACTCTGAAGTTCAGGGTGCTGACCATTTTTCCCTGAACTAGGTAATTTATATTTGATTGATTAAAGTGAGCTTGTTAACCCATTTTGAATTGCTTTCCTTTTGTAAAGCAGAAGAACCTGTGTTGGCAGGCACCCTGGGGTTGTTGGGGTGCTTGCTGCTACAATAACTAACCACAATTCCAAAAGACTTTAATCAATCAAACATATATCATTTAACTAGTTCAGGGGGAAAATGTCAGCACCCTGACCTTCAGAGTATACAAACAGAAATTACAAAACAGAGAAACAAATCAAGCAGACAGGCTTCCAAACTGTCCAACCACTACATCCATACCAAATCACAGTTACCAGAGAGGGAAGCAAATGTGGTCAAATCACACAACACTTCTCAAAGTGAGCCCCCAGTGAATTAGGAGTTGAGAGCTATTCAAACTGTGGAGAGGCAGCTTAAGGCCTCTACAAGGACATCGATATTCAGAGAACTAAATATAGTGAAAACAAACTTCATGAGAACTGCAGTAAGGAAGGAAAAGGCTTCCATTCAATGAAGAATTGCGAGTTACCCCTTTGTCACATGTGTTTTCTAAGCTTAAGCCTGCTTTCCCATGTATACTCTATATATGTATGAAGAGTGTATCCTCTAAATCCTAGATTTTAGGGGAAATATTTTTGTACCATCTCTTCCTATATTACCAAAACAGACATGACCATGAATGACAAGTATTTGACACTGACTCTTATGTAAGGTCTATAAAATACATAATTATGCAAAGTGACATAGACCCATACTCATGGGGACTAGGATTTTCTAATCACATTTTCTGACTCCAATTTCAACAGCAGGAATCAAGTTATGAATTAGGTATTAAATGCATTCATAAAAGGTTTGCCAAATCAGGAAGCTCTCCTCTCACCAATCTGACAATCTGATGGATAGCCTGCCTCTCTTACAAACAATTTGAGTAACAGGAGAGAAAAGGCCAGGAACAAAACTAAGTGAACTTAGCCTTACTTTCTTCCTGAAGCCAGATTACATCTCCCACATTTGTAAAACAAAAGTTTTGGTTGGGAGAAACCCAGTTTGGCATTTTCTTCCCCAGCCCATCCCCCTTCCTGGAATTATTGAGACACTCCCTTCCTATCAAAGTAATAAAAGACTTTTGGTTTCCTTAGGAATATGTGATATATCAGCTAGTAAGGAACCTAGGACAATTTATCAAGAAAAGTACCCTATTGACCAGTCACCACCCCCTGCAACTAACGTCTAGAAGAGCTGTTATAGGAATGTAAATTTTTAAGATCTTCCCTGCCCCTAGGTTAAGTGTATCTGGAGTCTGTGATAGAAGGCTTGTTTTTCAGGCAACTTGGAGCTTTGTGGTCAATGGGTCAAGAGGGTTGTTACATTCTCTGACCCAGGAGAAGGCTGTATAATCCTTGATATGAAATTTTGTTTTGGGGCTCACTTTGAGAAGTGTTGTGTGATTTGACCAGATGAGACTCTGGGTAGTCATTGAGAGCCCCCTGGCTTTGAAAAACCCAGATGTTGATGCTTCCCTCTCTGGTAACTGTGATTTGGTATAGGTGTAATGGTTGGACAGTTGGAGGCCTATCTGCTTGAAATATTTCTGTCTGTATACTCTGAAGTTCAGGGTGCTGACTTTTCCCCCTGAACTAGATAAAATATATGTTTGATTGATTAAAGCAAGATTGTTAACCCATTTTGAGTTGCTTTCCTTTAGAAAAGCAGATCTAAGAACATGTGTTGACAGCCACCCTGGGGATGCTGGGGTGCTTGCTGCAACAGGAGCCTCTGGAGAATTCCCTGGGACCCTGCAGCTCCAGACCTTAGCCTAATTAACATTGTCCCTTAAGATCATACCCACTCTTCCCACTGCCACATACTCTTCAAATGCCCCCAACCTTAGAAGAGATCCTTCATAACTTCTATATAACCCAATTTCTATGTCTAGTCCTATTTCTTACTGTTATTCCATTTTGAAACCTAACTCTGTATCTGTAACTCTGTAACCCTAACCTATTTATTCTGTCTATAGCTTATATATTGTCTCCGTTATTACATAGTGAGCTCCTTGAGGACAGGAACTGTCTTTTACCTTTCTTCCTATTCTCAGCTCAGTGCCTGACACATATTAGGTAGTTAATAAATGCTTATGTTGTACCCCAATAAAGTGAGACAGAAGATCCCCGAGATTAAATATTAAAAGTGGATTTTATTACCATGGGACTGTTGGGGTACATGCCCAAATCAGGCAGTGCTTTGGCACAGACATTGTGCTGGTCTTATAGAGGTTCCATAGCCAGGTTACATAAGCTGAAATTACAGTGATGTAAGCTGAAACTACAGTGATTGGTCAGTGTAAATTTGAATTTCCCACCAGTGAGAAACCCTAGGCTGGGACTCCCACCCACAGATCAATCAAGGGAAAGAAATCAAGGGGTGAGGGTCCTGCCTGTTTACAGATCAATTAAGGGAGAGGAAAGTGGAGTTCTCTGCTTTACAAATCAGTGAAGGAAAGGGAAGGTTGAGTTGCCTGCTTTACAAATCAATGAGGGAAAGGGAAGGTTGAGTTGTCTGCTTTACAAATCAATGAAGGGAAGGGCAAAATGGAGTAGTGTCCAACACTTATTGACTGACTGACTCTCCTTGGTATGCCCCTTTAGTAAATGCCTTCATTAAAGAATTATCAGCTGGCTGAATTTTTAGGAGAAGCACTCTGGGGAGGGGTCTTGAGCTAGGTTTTGGAGTCAAGCCAGACACAATATTACAAATCAAACCCTGAAGTACTCACAACTACCCTCTGGCTACCCAATAAGAAAGTTTAAGTGAACCCAAAGTGGGGAGGGAAGAAAGAGAAAAGGAATACCTGTCCTCAAAGGGGTGACATTTCACAAAGGAAGGGGAACAGAAAAGAAAATACAATTTGGGGCAGTTCGGACATATTATTTCATTGCAGTAAGAAACTCCTAGAGAAAACCCCTGTAGCAAAGAAGATCAGCACCTGCTCTGTACCTTAACTCTCAGAGAGCTACCTGGGGCCCTGAGAGCTTGTAACTTATCCAAGATCACACAATTGGGGACTGATTTGAAACCAAGACACTCTAATTGAAGACTGGCCCTCTTCAGGGGAGCATTTTGAAACCATGCCCAAAGGGTTATAAAATTGTGCATATGCCCTTTGACCAAGTAATATTACATCTGTATCTCAAAGAGATTGAAAAAATACAAGGAAAAGGACTGATATGTACAAAAATATATTTATAGCAGTTCTTTTTGGGGCCACAAAGAATTCTGCTTTTCTAAAGGAAAGCAACTCAAAATGGGTTAGCAATCTTACTTTAATCAATCAAACATATATCATTTACCTAGTTCAAGGGAAAAAGTCAGCACCCTGAACTTCAGAGAATACAAACAGAAGTGGCAACAGAAAATAACACAATTAAGCAGACAGGGCTTCCAGCTGTCTGACCATTACATCCATAACCAGTAACTAACTGGGTTAGCACCAACATCTGGGTTTTCAAAGCCAGGGGGCTTAACAGCTGCCCAAAGTCTCATCTGGCCAAATCACATAACTTCCCAAAGTGACCCTATAGCAAAACCTCACATTAGGGTATATATAGTCTTCTCCTGGGTCAGAGAATGTCACAACCCTCTTTACCCACTACCTAATCACAAAGAAAGAAGGTTGTTCCTGAAAAACAAGTTTCCTGCCACAGGCTCCATGTGACCACATTCAGCCTATTGGGGGCAGAGAATATTTTCAAATCTGGGAAGGTACTCAGATGCACTTAAGCCTATCAAGGAGCCAAGGGGGCAGGGAAGATCTTCAGATTTCCATGGTCATTACAGAGGGGATGTCCATCAACAGGGGAATGGCTGAACAACTTGTGGTATGTGGTTGTAATGGAATAATATTGTGCTGGAAGAAATGACAAGCAGGATGATTCCAGAAAACCTGGAGAGACTTACATGAACTGATGCAAAGTGAAGCAAGTACAACCAGGACAACACTGTACACAGTAACAGCAATGTTGCTCCATGAAGAATTGTGAATAACTTAGCTATTCTTATCAAAACAATGATCCAAGACAATTCCAAAAGACTCATGGTGAAGAATACTATCCAACTCCAGGGAAAAAATTGATGGAGTCTTAAAAAAGATCTAAGGATACTATTTTTCACTTTATTTCTATAATTTTTTTTTCCAATCTGTGTTTTCTCTCACAGCATGGCTAATATGGAAATATGTTCCCCATGATTACATATGTATAATCTATATAAATTCTTTACCATCTCAGGGAGGGAAGAGGGGAGGGAGAGAATTTAGGACTCAATTTTTTTCAAATGAATGTTTAAAATTTATTTTTACATGTAATTGGGCAAAAATAAAATATTATCCAAGAATTTTTTTTAAAAAGACCAGTCCTCTACTCATTTCTTCCCCCCCACCCTTTCTGGAGGAAGGAAGGTAGGGCAATTGGGGTTAAGTGACTTACCCAAGGTCACATGGCTAGTTTTTGTGTTAAGTGTCTGAGGCCAGATTTGAACTCAGGTCCTCCTGACTCCAGAGCCAGCTGTATTCACTGCATCACTTAGCTCCCTCTCTACTCTTTTCCACTCATGCTCTACTTGGTGGTCCATTGCATGACTTAAACATTGAGTCATTTCCATAGGGAGGCCACTGTTAACAGAGGGTGTACTCAGGTAAGAATTAGCACTTGAGCTGAGCCTGGAAGGAATCTAAGCAGAGTTCTAAGAGAGGAGAGAAGGAAGGCCCCTGAGGGCTGATAGAAAAGAGAGCCCAGATTGAGGTTTGTAGTTCTGATGATTATCTCTATGCCCTCAGCATATTTACACACTCAAGGGCTGTTCCTTCTAAAATACCAACTCCATACTGAAAACTAGCTCATTGGTTCCATTCTGCAACTATCTCATCTGAAGAGAAGGAATTAAGATGAAATTCCTCATGTAAAGTTTCTTTTCTCTACAATCATCACACTTCACAGGCCCACACAAATGTCTTGGAGATAGAAGAGTCCCCCCCCAAGACACATTGAGTCACCTTTCACCTGTCCCATAACCAGTTTTCACAGGAATGTAGAACCAGACTGCCTCTTCTTGTATGGTCAAGTCTTCCAGCAAGATTTGCAAGTCACAAAGCAATCTATGCCAACTACTTTGGTTCACATGGAAAATGTCATTATCAAATGTAGCATCTTGACTCATTGTACTTGAACTGGAGAAGGAAGAGTCTGTCTTCTGTGTAAGAACTTTGTCTTTTCTGGAAGCATTAAACCCACAATGATGACTGATGATGCTCCTATTTGTCTCTTGGATTCTAATCTCAGAAAGGCTTTCCTTTTGCCTTCTCTCTTTTTTCTTTCCTTTCATTTCTTCCTCCATTTTGAAAACCATGTGTCTTGCCAAATGAGTTGTGAAAGGTTATTTCAGAGAGCATAAGTGGTCTTTGAAAGTTTTCCAGATGATCTTTGGGTCTTGCATGGGGAAGAAAAGAAAGGGAACAAGATTTATTAAATACCTACTATGTTCCAGGGACTGTGCAAAGCATTTTTACAAATATAATCTCATTTGTTTTCATAAAAACCCTGTGAGGCTGATGTTATAATTATCCCCATTTTATTGTTGAGGAAACTGAGGTATTCAGAGATTAAGTGACTTTCCCAAGGGACACTCAACTGGTAAGCATCTGAGGCCAGATTTGAACTCAGATCTTCCTGACTTGAGGTCTAGCACTCTATTCACGGTGCCACTTATGTTTCTGTATGGAATATTAATAGCTAAATTAATGAATTCTTTAGGAATGATACTCCTTTACAATAAACTCTGCTTTTTTTTTATTTTAAAGTTGTCTAAGTTATATGTGGGAAGGGTGTTCCAGTCTTTTCCCTGAACAATTACAGAGGGCCCAGACTTCTACTAAAGCTCTTCATTTTAAATCTTTTCTATATGAATCTGAAAGGAAAGGTTTTTGGCCTTTCTTTCAGGAATTCAGCCTCAGCAAGTAGGTAGGTGAGGACAAACATCAAAGAGGCCCTTGCATGATGGTAGGCTGTGGACTCTCTCAATGGAGTTCTTTAGGTAGAAGTGAAATGGGCATCTACTTGTTGGGGATCAATGCATTTATCATCAACATGGATTTTTTAAGTGCCTACTATGTGCCTGGTGCTATGCACCAGAAATAAAAAAAGTCCTGCCTTCAAGGAATATGCATCCCATCAAAGGAGAGAACATGTCCATATAATGATTAAATAGCAATGGATCAATTAATCACTCAACAAGTATTTGTTAATTATATACCAGTCACTGTATGAGGTGCTAGAGATGATAAAAAGAAAACAAAACCCAACCCAGAAATGAGCTAGCCCCTCCTCTCAAGGTGCTTACATTTGACAGGGGAAGACTGAAGGCACTCATATATGTCTATGTAAAATAAATACAAGGTAATCTGGGGTATGGTACCAGCAGCTGAGGGGATCTAGAAGGGTCTTATGAAGGAGCTGGTTCTTAGGTAGAGTTCTGAAGCCAAGGAGGGATGCTAAGAGGTAAAAGTGAAGAGTAAACACACTCTAGGAATGGGGACAATTTTAAAAGTGTAGGGAAATAGGAACTTCCAGAGCCAAGATAGCAGAGTGAGGAAGGAATCCTCTGAAGGAGAATTCCCCTCCAAACAACTAGAAAACCACCTCAGAATTGATCTAGGGGCAAGGAAGCAGCATATGAGTCCAGCAAGAAAGGTCTGTCTTACTGGGGTGGCAAGGGATCAAAATCTATGAGCAGCAGCAGCAGCCAGCCAGTCAGCCAGCCCCACAGCAGGGGCCTTTAGCAAAGCTCTAAGCCTGGGCAATCCACCAACAAGGCCCTGCCCTCCTGAAAACCAGCAGCCCTCTAGGCAAGTGAGCATTTTGTATAGCATAGCAACATCCCAGCAACCCCATTGCTGACCAGTGGTGAAACCCCTGCCCCTGTTTCCATAGCAATCCAGCAGCAGGACCTTACCACTGGGGCAGACCAGCAACAAGATCCCTCCTCCAGGACCAGTCACCAGAAAGACTCTGTTACCTTGGAAACCTGTAGCAAGACTCCCACCCTTTGGGCAGACAGGCAGCCAAACCCCTCAACCAGGGGAGGCCAACAGGGCAGCTTTACCCCTCAATATAATCCAGAAGGGAAGCCTACCCTCCAGATAAAGCAAGTAGCTAAGCTGTGAATGCCAGTGAAAGCCAGAAATAAGATCCAGAGACCCAACTCAAAAAGCTTAAGACAGTACAGGACCAGAGCCCAGCACTCACATAAAAACAGCAAGCTGCAAAAAAAAGGCTAAAAAAAAAAAAATGCTACTATGTTGATAGGGAGGATCAAGGCATAAACTTGGAAGAGGACAGTAATGTCAAAATGGTTATACATGAAGCCTCAAAGAAAAATGTAATTTGGTCTCGGGCCCAAAAATAATTTTTGGAAGAGCTTAAAAATTATTTTAAAAAGCAATTTAGGGGAAGCCAGGTGGCACAGTGAATAGAGCATCAGCCCTGGAGTCAGGAGAACCTGAGTTCAAATCTGGCTTCAAACACTTGATACTAGCTGTGTGACCTTGGGCAAGTCAATTAACCTCAATTGCCTTGCCTCCTCCTCTTAAAAAAAAAAAAGAAGCAAATTAGAGAATTAGAAAAAAAAATTGGGAAAAGAAATAAGAGTAATGCAAGAGAATCATGAAAAAAGAGCATGGGAAAAGACATTCAAAAATTTACTGATAAAAATAATCCCCTAAAAATTGAATTGGTCAAATGGAAAAAGTACAGAAGCTCACTGAAGAAAACTAATTTCTTAAAAATTAGAATTGGACAAGCAGAAACTAATGACTCTTTGAGACATCAAGATATGATGAAACAAAAAAAAGTTAAAAAAGAGGAAAATGTGAAGTTTCTGATTGAACAAAATATTGACCTAGAAAAATCCAAAAAATAAAAGAAGGCCAGGACAACATTTTAAAAGAAATTATCAAAGAAAACTGCCCTGATATATTAGAACCAGAGGGCAAAATAGAAATTGAAAGAATCCACTGATCACAGCTTGAAAAAGATCCCAAAATGAAAACTCCTGGGAACATCATAACCAAATTCCAGAGCTCACAGATCAAGAGGGAGCTATAGTCAGGATCACACAGGATTTGGTAGCTTTCATATTAAAGAACTGGAAGGATTGGAATATAATATACCAGAAGGCAAAGGAGTTAGGATTGCAAGCAAGAATCACCTACCCAGCAAAACCAAATATAATCTTTAAGGGAGAACAAATGGATATTTAATGAAATAGGGGACTTTTCAAGCATTTCTAATGAAAAGACTGAAGCTGAATAAAAAAATTGACATTCAAAAGACAAGACTCAAGAGAAACACTCAAAACTTTAAATAAAAATGTTAATGTATACTCCTTAAGATCAAGAATTGTCATACTTTTTTGCCTTTTGATCCCTAGTTCCTTGCATAGTTCTTGGCACATAGTAGGCTCTTATTAAATATTTGTTGATTAGAGATAAAAAAAAAGACACTCCGGAGGGAGGGAATTTGAAAGTCAAAAATTTTTAAATGAATGTTCAAAATTGCTTTTGCATGTAACTAGACAAAATATAAAATATTTATTTAAAAATTTAAAAGTAGGGAAATAAAAGATGAAATGTCAAGTATGAGGTGCAGCAAGAAGGTGCCAGAGAGTTAATGAAGGCAAATCATGCATGATAAGCCTGGGAAGATAAACTGGAATCAGGTTGTGAAGGGTTTTAAAAGTCTAACAGAAAAATTTATTATAATAATATTAATAATAATAATAATAGAATTGCATTTATAATAATACTTTACAAACATTATTCCATTTTATCTTCACCAGAAACCTGGAAGGCAGATGCTATTATTATCCCTATTTTACAGATGGGGAAACAAAAGTTATGTGACTTACCCAGAACTACACCACTTGTAAGTTTCTGAGGCAGCATTTGAATTTCCTTCTGACTCCAAGTCCATCACTCCATACATGGTGCCATCTAGCTGCTTTATGTGACTCTCAAGTGTCTCAAGGATTCTCAGGAAGCCAATGGATTTTATTGAACAGGGGAGTGGTCAGAACCATGCAGAGGATTACTTTGTGGCCAAGAACCTAATCTGGTGCCATGAGTAGAGTTCAATATACCAGAAGGCAAAGAAGTTAGGATTACCACCAAGAATCACCCGCTGAGCAAAACTGAATATAATCTTTCAGGGGAAAAATGGATATTTAATGAAATAGAGATATTTCCATTTAAATTTAATGGTGATAATGATATAATCCCCAAATTTAGGTAATTTCACCAATTCAATTCATCAGTCCTTCATTAGTAACACTGACTTGTATTTAACACTCCCAAAGGTTCTAATCCATGGGAAAGGATTGTTTCATTTGAATGTCATAGCAGTTCTGTGAGAGAAGTACTCCAGCATTCTCTCCATTAAACAGATAAGGAAACAAAACCTCTGAAAGGTGAAGGGACTTTTGATTCACCATCATTTCTCCTCAAACACATGGCCTTCCTCCTGACTTCTTCTGCTTTTCCATCCTCTCAGATACCCAGAGCTCTTGAGGTTAGGGTCAGGGGTCTGTGTGATTGAGAGGATGGAGGAACAGAGGAAGTTAGGAGGAAGGCCTGGTGTTTTAGGAGCATTGATGTTGAATTAAAAGTGCCTTTAGGATATCTATATGAACATGTCTTGCAGAAAGCTGAGCTTCCAGGAAATGATTAGGATTGGTTACATAAACTTGGGAGTCACATATGGCAGCAGTATGCTATGATGGCAAAAGAATGCATGTTCTTGCATTTACTGTCTGTGATCTTTGACAAATCATCCTCATCTGCAAAATGGGGATAGGGTCAGATTTGACCTCCAAGGTTACTTCCATCTCTATATCTATAGGCCTATGAAGTGATGATTAAACCCAAACATCTGCTATTGGAAAATGACTTTGGCAGTGGCGGGAGGGGGGAGAATAACAGAAACCTATTGAAACAGCCCTAGAGAGGTGATAGAGACCTGAGCTTCCCAGGTGTGTGTGTGTGTGTGCTGAGAAGGGAATGTATATTAGAGATTGTGAAGGCAAAAGAACCCAAAAAACAAAAAACAAAACCCAACCCAAAACGAAAGAACACCTTGAAAACGGATCGGATATGAGGGATGAGTAAGACTGAAGAGCTCCAAATGGAGCTCCATTTGAGAGGTCGAGAGGATGATGGTGCCTTCCATGGCAACGGGAAAGTTCAGAGGAAGAGAAACCTTTGGAGTAGTGGGCTGAGGGAATGGGAGAGAGAGGACCTCCGTTTGGGACATATGGAACTCGAGGTGCTTATAGGACATTCTGTTCAAAATGTCCAACAGGTGAGTCAGCTTGACTTGGATGAACACTGAGCAAAGGAGGAGGAAGAGGAAGGGTCAGAAAGGTCGAGGTAGAAATCAGCAGAGAGGAGTTTTATGAGAACCCAAAGCAGAAGAAGTATAGAAGAGGACAGGGGTGGTCAACAGCCCCAAATGCTCAGAGGTCAAGGAGGAAGGGTGGGGCACACTGAGCCCCGCTGGTAAATGAGAAATTCAAGCCCGAAGCCTGGCAACCCAGATCATTGCTTTTGTAAATATCCTGTGCCCCTCTGGGGTGGGGCCACAGGTCTATGGCATTCTTTCTGCAAGGCCAGCACCTAGTCGGGGCAAAGGGTAGGTGGGCGTTCAGTTGGGGGCGGGGTGGGGTTAGGTGTGCAATTGCCGTTCACCTGGGCTCACTTGGGCGAGTGCCCGGCACTCTATTCCAAAAGCTCCCCCACCCCCACCCGCCCCGGAAGATAACTTCCGACGGAATCACAAATACTCAGGACCCCGGGAAACCAGCCAGGAGAGGGATGGACCCCAGCTTGGAGGCTGCTGCTGACGCCAAGGCAACGCCTCCGGAGCCCTCCAATGAGCGGCGGGGGCTCGGTCCTCATTGGACAGCTCTGTCTCCGCCCCGTTGGTGACCGGGGCTGGCGGGGTGGCCATAAAGTACAATTGCCGTTCTGCTGGGGGTGCCTCCACGTGGGTCTGTCCTCGTGACTGTGTGCGAACAGGTGCCAGGGTTCTGTCCTTCTTTCTCTCTGCCTCCGGCCAGAAGGCGAGCGCCTTGCCTCCCTGCAACAAAGAATGCAGACGCGAGAGCCCCTCAAGAAAGGCTTCCAGCCCCCCTTCCTGCACTTCGCCACCCAAGCCATCCACGAGGGCCAGGAGCCCGAGCAGTGGTCCAGCCGGGCCGTGGTCCCGCCAATCTCGCTGTCCACCACCTTCAAGCAGAAGGCGCCCGGCCAGCACTCGGTGAGCTTGCCCACCCTCCCCCGACGGGCTCTTCCGAGAAGGGGGGATGGGCCGGGAGAAATGAGGGGAGGGGAGCCGCAGGGAAGCTTTTCCAAGCCCCAGGCAGCCTGGGACTCTGAGCTCTCTGCCTGCCAGGCTGGGCATGTCCCACGTGGTAGGAAAGCTGGAGTTTCTGAGCAAGGCTTCTTGTCCATTGCATCAGGACGAGTTGCTGTCCGCGAGATTTGCGCCGAACCCGAATTCCGACCTTAGCAGTCATCTAGGCCAACTTTGTTCATTTTTACAGACTATAAAATCGTTCCGGAATGGTTAAGCGACTCGCTTAAAATCACTCGAGCAGTTAGTTAATAAGCACCTATTATTAAGCTCTTACCACGTGCAGGCTCCATGAGGAGCACCGGGGATACAAAGAGGGCAAAGCGGGTTCTCTTTTACTAAAGCGGCTCACGTTCTAACAGAGAGAAATGGACAAAGAGCAGGATTTGAACCCATATCCTCTGACTTTAAATCCAGTGCTCTTCTAGATGACAAAAGAGGAAACTGAGAGGAAGGGGGGGGGGAGAGGAAGAGAAGGTAAAGGGGAAGAGAGAGAGAGAGAGAAAGGAACTGGGGGTGGGGAGAAGGAGGAGAGAGATGGGATGGAGGAGCCGGGAGAGAGATAAAGGCAAAGGGACTTGTCAAAGCCATTTAGAAAGTTGGTGGTGGACCTAGGATTAGAATCCAGGCCTCTGGGCTCCCAGATACAAGGCTCTGCCACAGGAACCCTAACTCTGGCTACCTCAGCTGACCAATGTACATTTCACGATCTGCCACTCTTAGACAAAAATCCATGTTTTGTTAAAATTTCAGTGCAAAACCAAGGCAAGGCATCCTTGAATTACCTCACTGCAGCAGTAATGAGTTAAAAGCACAATGGACATATAATGTAAGTTAATAATAGTTGACTGGAGAACAGGCTATTGCAGGTAACTCGCTATGGTTGGCTTGGGACAAGTCTTTCACAGACTGTGGTGGTGGGACTGCTTGTAAAACAGGTAGTGAGGGCAGACTCCCTGCTCCTTAAGTAGCTTCTTTCCTTCTGACCAGCCTTTCCCTGAAGCTCTGTGGTCCTGGGAAGGGTTGCATGTGCTCTCCAGTGTGCCTGAGAGAGTTAGTTAGTTTAAAGTTCCTATGAAACTGAGGTCAGATTTGTAGAAACTGTAAGAGCAAGCCCAGGAAGCCTCTTTGCTTTTGATGGAAAGCCAGGGAGTGCTCCTGGATTGACTTTCTCTATGTACTCCAGAACTGCTTTTGAAAAATTAAAACTGCCTTTGAAAAATTTGTTGCTTCCTTTTGTTGTGGAAATATTGCTCTTTCCAACCTCTTAACTGACACCATGCTAGGCTTGAGACATTGGTCTCACCCCCAAGAACCAAGTGTAAAAAGGTCACCAGTCAGGTGGGATTTTCTTCATTAAATATTTATAGAAAACCAAGTTTTGTAAATGGTTAGTGGCTTGGGGTGAAATTCCTTACCTGAGCTATGCCTGTTTTTACTGAACCTACTTTAATCAATGTGTCCCTTTCTGCTTTCCTATAGCTAAATAAAAAGAGGGGCTTAAAGTCCATCTAAACCAACACATCAAAAAAGTCTTAATGAATGAATAAGCAGTTATCTGGTCAGTTATGAACATTTATGAAGTACTCTCAAAACATGCACAGTTATAAGCAACACTGTAGGAACAGCTTATGCCCAGGATAAGTGGAACTTAGGTAGCAGGAAGGCACTGAGGTGTATTGGAAAAAGCATCTTGTACAAGGTGTGTGTAGCTGGAACTTGAAAGAAGCCTGGGAAGCCAGAGAGAGATGAACAGAGAGAGCATTCCAGGAAGGGAACATGGCTAGTGAGAATACTTACATTAGGTGTTGGACTGCCTTGTTTGAGGAAGATAGAGGAGGCCAAGGACACTGGATCCCAGAGAATAGTAAGGTATAAAGTATTTGGGCTCTGAGGACTATGCTAATAAGCATCATATGTATACAGGGCAGCTAGGTGTTTCAGAGTATAGAGGGCTGGGCCTGGAGCCAGGAGGGCCTGGTTTCAAATCCAACTTCAGACACTTCATAGCTGTGTGGCCCTGTCACTTCACCCTGTTTGCCTCAGTTCCTCATCTCTAAAAAGAGCTAAAGAAGGAAATGGCTGACCACTCTAGCATCTCTGCCAAAAAAAACCCTAAATGGGGATCACAAAGAGTCAGACAGAACTCAACAACAGGAATGGATCCAGAACTGGAAAGGAAGTTGAAGTATAAGCTCTGAGGAACAAGATGAGCACACAGTGGGGATTAAAGAGAAGAGTGGCTGAGGCTGTTTAGATGTAGTGGGTTCCCAGAGGCCCTCAATCAGGATGGTGGGGGGAGGGGACAGGAAAAGTTCTGGTGTGTACCATTCCATAGTTACAGAGTGCCACTGGCCTCGTACCCTGCCCCTGCAAGGAAGGGGAAAATGGCTTTTTCCTTTCTCTTCTTCAGGGTTAAGCTATGAGTTTCCTTCCTTTCACTTTCAGTCTCATCATCATCATCATGTAGATATCATTGTCTTGGTTCTGCTTCTTTTACTCTCTTTCTGTTTATCCAGCTCTTCCCATGCTTCTTTTAGCAGAGTGATCTTTCCTTATGTTCATGAGCTATGGCTTTTGAGCCAGCGCCACTGCTGGGCAACTAACTCTTTGTCTGCCACAGAAATAGTGCTCCTAGGGGGCAGAGCCAAAATGGCGGAGTAGAAACAGCACTTCCAAGGGCTCTGCCCCACACAACTTCCAAACAATGTAAAAGGGGACTCTTAAAAACTTCTGGAGCCCCAGTACCCACGGAACTACACAGAGAAGCTAACCTCCTGCTGAGTACAGCCCAGCAGCCCTGCAGGGAGCGGCCAGTGCAGAGCTCTGAGAGCAGGCAGCACAGGGAGCTGGGAACTGACAGCGCAGTGCTCTGGGAGCTGAGGGGGGAGCCGAGGTTTTAGCCCTAGGGCAGCTGGGCCAGCAGCTAGCTGGAGGGACCCCAGAACACCAGCAGCTGTGGAGATTCCAGAATTATCAGCACAGATATGCCTAGGACAAAGTGAGAGGTTAGTGCCTTATGGACTTTGGGACCAGTATTTGGGGAACTCGGCTTCCTCCCCTGGGGGCGAAAAGTTGCTGAAGAAAAGCGGCACAGAAGCCATTTTGCAGCATCAGTGGCGGCTCTAGCTCCTGGTCTGTGAACTGCAGGGAGATCCAGCAATCAGTCTGGGGGTTAATCGCTCTTGCTTTAAACTGCCTGGATCTGGATAGTGGTCTGGGGGGGAGGCTTGGGGTGGGTATCCAACTTGCCAGATTGGGTGGAGGCTTTACAAAGGCCACCCAACCTGCGGAAGTTGTGAAGACCCCAAGTTTGGGACAGAAGCTCTCCTGTCTGGTGGCAGAGTTCTACTGTGGCAACAAGCCCCCAAATCAAGTAATTAAGTGGCAACATGCCTAGGCAAAAGAAACAAAATAAACAGAAAAAATTCAACATTGGAATCCTATTTTAGGGGCAAAGAGGATCAAAGCATGGAGAAGGACTGTGAGGTCCTGCACCAAATGCACCAAATGAAAATACAAGCTGACTATAGGCCATAGAGGACCTTAAGAAGCAGATAAGAGAAGTGGGGGAAAAATTGAGAAGAGAAATTATAAAAATGCAAGAAAAGTATGAAATGACAGTCAACAGCCTGACTGAGGAAAATAACACCTTAAAAAATAGATTAATTCAAATGGCAAAAGAGGCTCAGAAAGGCAATGAGGAGAAGAATGCCTTAAAAAGCCAAATTTGCCAGATGGAAAAAGAATCTCAAAAGCTCACTGAGGAGATTCATTCCTTCAGAGTTAGACTGGAGCAAATGAATGGAAGCTAGTGACTTTATGAGAAATCAAGATGCTGTTAAACACATCCAAACAAATGAAAGAATAGAAGGCAATGTGAAATATCTCATGGGAAAAACCACTGACCTGGAAAATGGATCCAGGAGAGACAATTTAAAAATTATTGGACTACCTGAAAGCCATGATCAAAGAAAGAACCTAGAAATCATCCTTAAAGAAATTCTCAAGGAAAATTGCCCTGATTTTTTAGACCCATAGGGGGAAATAGAGGTTGAAAGAATCCAACGATCACCTCCTGAAAAAGAAAACTCCTAGGAATATTATAGCCAGGTTCCAGAACTCCCAGATCAAGGAGAAAATACTACAAGCAGCCAGGAAGAAACAATTTCAATATTGTGGAAACACAATCAGAATAGCACAGGACCTGGCAGCTTCTACACTGAGCGATTGAAGGGCATGGAATATGATATTCCATAGGGCAAAAGAGCTGGGATTGAAGCCAAGGGTCACCTACCCAGCAAAACTGAGTATCTTGTTTCAGGGGAAAATATGGTTATTCAGTGGAATAGAGGACTTTCAAGCATTCTTGAGGAAAAAACCAGAGTTGGATAGAAAATTTGACATTTAGACACAAGAAGCAAGAGATGCTTGAGAAGGTAATCAAGGAAAAGAAATCAAAAGGAACTTATCAAAGTTGAACTATTTGCATTCCTACATGGAAAAACAATAGCTGTGTCTGATGAAACCTTTCTCATTATGAAAATAATTGAAGAAGGGTATATGGTCATATGAATACATATGTGAATGTGTGTATATATGTTTACAGTTATACATGGATAGAGGGCACAGGTTGAATTTGATGGGAAGGGATGATACTTAAGGGGTGAAGTTAAGAGGTGAGAGAGGAAAGTGGCAAGAAGAGATGGGGAGAGACAGGGTAGGGTAAACTATCTCATGTAGATGAGGCAAGGGGAAGTAGTTGCAGGGGAGGGGAAGAACAGGAAGGCAAAAAGGCAAAACCATATTCTCATTGAAGTTGGCTCAAGAAGAGAATTACATACATACTAAATGGGATATCTCACCCTGCAGGAGAGTAGGGGAAAGGGGGATGGGGGGGATGATGGAGGAGAGGGCATTCTAGGGGGAGGGGAGGTTGGAAGTACCCACTTTTGAAGAGGGACAGGATCAAAGTAGGGAATGGTCCAGGTGGGGGGGTGGGATGGGTGGGAGGGAAATATAAGCAGTCTTTTACAGTATATCTACTATGGTAATGTTTTGCATAGCTATACATGTACAACACATACTGAATTGCTTATCTTCCCAGAGGGAGTGGGTGACAAGGGAGGAAGGGAATGGATCTGAAATTCAAAGTTTTAAAATTAAATGTTTCAAATGTATATAAATACTATTATTAATACTATTTTTGCATGTAATTGGGAGATAATATGTTCAGGCATTGGGCCCTAATGGCAAAGTCGAAGGGGGTATGGGAGAAGATATGGGAGAGAGCAGATTGGATGAGGGGATATCTGGTGGGACTGCTATTCTGGGGTGGTGGGTAGGGGAAAAATAGGGGGAAAATTGTAACTCTCCTTTTGCATACAGTAGACACTTGATATTGGGTATGAAACTTGAATTCATGACCTGACTATCCATTTGTAAGACCAAAAGAATGGTTAAGGGAGCAGAAATCTCTTGGTTTCTCCTAAGAGTCCACCCTCACCAATTTCCAGATGAAGAAACAGGCTCTCAGAGCTCAAGTGATTTTCCCAAGGTCACAAAGGGAATAAACGGGGGTTTGGGGCCATTTCAGAGCCAGGACCCTTCTTACTGTCTTTCTAGAAGCTTCAGTGATTAAAAGAGAATCAATGGGTCCACAAATCCATTCTGAACTCTCAAGGCTGCAGTTGCCCAGGCACCAGAGTTCGTTTTGGGGTCTACACTCAGCTTGATATTCAATTTAAGTCAGATAAACGAAGCTTTATTAAATGTGTGCTATGGGCAAACCACAAATGAAACAGTTTCTGCCTGCAGGGGACGCACATTCTGCCCTTGAGCCAGGACATTCTGACTTCAAAGTTAGCTCTCATCCACCAGTCCTAGGCCCCTCTTCAATTACTTAGAGATAATACAGAAAGGATCTATTTCCTTCTGATAAATCACTTGAGAAAAAAGTATCTTGATAAATGAATGTGCAAGTTATTTGCTACATTGTATCATTATTGTGTAGTATTTCCTCACTTCCACTTCTATAGGGGAAAGTGGCCAGCAAAGTGGCCAACAAAGCCAAAAGCTGGGCCTTTCTCCTTTGCCTTCTTTGACAACAGCCACTCATTTGCAGCAGCATCTTCTCAGTCCCTCTTTCATTAGCAAGTTGGTTCAGACCTTTGCTCTAATTAGACAGCAGGTAGAAAGTGCATAGAAAATGACTTTTCATGTGGCTCCCATGTCAGAAGTGCTTTGCTTTCTGCCACAATGTGGTCAATTTCAAAGGACTGGGGAGAGAGACAGACAGACAGACACACACACAGAGCTCATCCTTAGCTTCCACAGGCTTTGGAATCTTAGGGGTGTCTTTCTGCCCTGATGAGATGTGGAATAAAAGCAGGTAACACTCAACATAATTTGTGATATCGCTAATCTCTTTCAAGATTACAGACACACACACACACACACACATTCTGGACAGAATTATATTTGCCCTTTTCTAAAATTAGCCATAATGGTTAATATAGGATTAAGATTATAGAATGTTAGAATTAGATAATGGAGGCCATTTGGGTCAACTCTTCATAAGGTAAACCTCCAAAATGGCTCAAGTTGTGCCAAGAACCCAAGTCTCCTGACTTCTGGGTCTACTTTTTCCCCCTTGCCTTTATATCTCTTGCTACCTTGCCTTTACATCTCTTCCTTCAGAATTATTTCTTGAAAGTTGAAAATAGTACTCTTTACCCTGTACTATAGAATGATACAACATTCACAGGTGCTTCTGCATCACTCACTTAAGCATGTATAAGCCCCTCCCATGTTGAAGGCATCCAGATACAAACAGTAAAATGTAACAGTTTCTGTCCTCAAGGAGCTTACATTCCATCTGGGAAGGCATCATATCTACTTGTTAATAGATACAAAATATATAGAGAGTAAATACAATGTAACTTTTTTTAAAGGGAAAAGTTCTTGCTGCCCAACCTTCTCAGCTCTGTGGTTTGGGAGTAACAGAAGCTTCATCCTTTAAATTTTGCTTTGCAGGCATAGCTGTAACACATCCCCTGATTCCCCCACAGTCTGGGGGTAGCCTTATACTTTGCTTCCTTCCCTGTGGATCCAGCCACACTAACCTTCTTGCTGTTTCTAGAACATGACACACTTTCTTCTTTTTGACATTTATAGTCAAGAAAGATAAATTTCCACATGGGCCATGTACCTCCTAAAATACATATGTCCCATTATACACTCTGGATCTATCACCTCTCAGTCAAGAAGGTAGGGTGGCAAATATTATCATGAGTCCTCTGCAATGGGGTTGTAATCAGACTGTTGAGAATTCCTGTGTCTTTCAAATTTCTTTCTCTTGATGGGTTTTGTCATTGAATACATTATTCTCACCTGGTTCTGCCCACTTCATTCTGTATCCACTCATACAAGTCTTTCCAGATTTTGCTGGAACTATCCCCTTCATGATTTCTAAGAGCAGGATAATATTCCATCATATTTTTATATCATAGCTTGTTCAACCATCCACCAACTTATGGGATCCCCTCAGTTTTCAGTTCTTTGGCACTGCAAAAAGAGCTGCTCTTACTACTTTTGTCCATTCTTTGAGTTTATTTTGCTTTGTAGATTTTGACTGATTGCATAAGTTGTATTGCAAACCTTAAAATATTGTACAATTCTCAGCTCTTCACCATTCTTAGAGGTTTCCTCAAAGCTCCATCCAAGTGCCACCTTTCACATGAGGCCTCTCCCCATCCCTCCAGCTGCTATTGCCTCCCCCTGAATATTTATTATATTTACTTTGTAAAATGTATGTGAGGTCTCCACTGCTGGAAGATCCATCCTTTGAGGGCCTGGTTCTCTTGGTCTCTTGGTCCTCAGCTTCTAGCACAGCTCCTGGAGCATAATCATACTTAAGCCCTTGTTGACTGGTTGATTGGCTGAGCTTTTGCTATTCCATTCTCAATGTAGACCTATATTCCATCATGCTACCATCTTCTGGAGGGAGTGTTATTAGACAGTTAATGGGTTTGGAAGGATGATTAGGAGATGAGATGTGGTTATCTTGGGCCAGAGGACAACTGAAGCCAATGCAGGGGACTGGGTGAGATTTGGCATACTTGACCATTAGCTAACTGGCTTCCATTTATCTCCTGCTTGGCTAAAATGAGCTGAAGCCCACTTGATCAGGTTGCCTTTAGATTAACAATAAAAATGTCTAATGAATGAAAAATCATTAAATGCACATGTGCTGAGAGCACTGTGCTCCACATGGGGGAGGCAGGATAGCCGGATGAGATATAAGTATAAAAGCAGAGATAATTCCTGCCTTCAAGGAACCTTCATACTTTTGGGAGAGACTGCATGTATAGTGGACTTGTGACCAGGAAAGGTTATTGTGGTTTGGTGATTTACCAAGATGGTGAGTGGAGTCATAGGGGAATAGACTGTACAGCCTTTCCAGTTGCTGTGGCATTAGTGATTTGATTAATCAACCAATTGAGGGAAGAAGGCCAAGAGCCAAGTGTAGCATGGCTGGCCCAATCTAGATGCAGCAGGCTGGGTGAGTCCATCACCAGTCATAAGTTGTATTTGCAATACAACTTATGCAATCAGTCATCATGGGGAAGAACAGTGGCTCCAAGGTATAGCCACTGATCCAAGGATGCAGTGAGAATGGGGGTGGCCGGGAAGAAGATGCCCATTGTTGTTTCCAGCTTGTTCTTCCATCAGAAGAGACTTGACTCTTGGGGTGTCATGGGGACTTGATTTATTGCCTGAGAAAACTGTGTAACAGCATCAGTTACATTAAGCTCCTTTTCCATTTAGCCTAGTGAGTTACCTCCTGTCCAATGGCATCCCTTAAAGATCCAGACCCCCACGAGGCTAAGTGAGATGGCATGCTGAGATAATTGTGACTGAGTGTCCACAGTAGATGTCAAGGAATCCATCTCAATAAAAGAAAATTAAACTTCACCTCTATTATTCTTTAGGGTTTTGAATATAGCCGCTCTGGAAATCCCACAAGGAACTGCTTGGAGAAGGCTGTGGCAGCTCTGGATGGTGCTAAATACTGTGAGCATTTATATTTTCAGAATGTTCTCCAATAACCGTGTGGAGTCTGAGGTTGATCTGTAGATGTGGATAGCACTGCTGAGCATTTGAGCAGAAGCTCCTGAGTGGTTGTCTTGTCCAGGGGTTCTTAGCCCGGGGTCTGTGACCTTTTTTTTTTCTGTGTTGATAAATATATTTCAATAAAATTGAAATTTCATTGTATGTCTTTAAAAATTTCTGAAACAGGATTTTATATAGACTTGCCATATATAGAATGCCGTAGTGGCCTGTGGCACTCACAAAAATGACTAAGAGCTTCTGGCCTAGTCCAGCCCCTTCCTTTTTTTTTTTTTTTTTTTTTTGCTTTTTGGAGGGCCATTGGGGTTAAGTAAAACTTGCCCAAGGCCACACGGCTAGGTTTTTGTTTGTGTATGTGTTAAGTGTCTGAGGCCGGATCCGAACTCCAGGGGCAAAGCTCTACTCACTGTGCCGCCTAGCCACCCCCCAGCCCCTTCCTTTTAAAGAGGAGAAAATGGGCTCAGAAAGGGGATATAACTGATCTGTGGGCAGAGCAGCCATTAGTACATTTTAAATTGGAATTGGATCTTTCACAATATTTGACTTATCTTTGCAAAAGTTGAAAAGAAAAACAAAAAAGGTCATGTGAATTTGCCCTGTTTCTGAAATTGCCAATGGATGGAGAGTCCTTATGGGAGAATGTGAAGAATTCTGGGCTCTTTCCAACAGAGGCATCCCAGAAGTCCTAAAGTAAACCTTAAAGGTTAAGGGTCATCACCCTCAGCATTTTAACTTTCTGGGAAGCAGATTAGTCATTTTCCATTTTACCATTTTTGAAAAAAGAAGATGGCAAATTAAGTTGGAATAGTGACTAAGATAGGACATTGTTGTATCTCCCTCATTCATTAAATAAATTCCTCAGTCATCCCTTTGATCAGGTGGCACAGTGGATAGAGTGCTGAACTTTAAGTCAGAGGAGATGTGTCTGAGTTCAAATCCTACTTCACACTCCCAATTAGCCATGTGACTTTGGCCAAGTCACTTAATGTCTCTGATTCTCATAGCATTTAATTTGGGAAGGAGCATTAGGATTTGTTGATGATTTGACTCTGGCAGCTCAGGAAGGGCAGGTTTCCTGGCCCATAGGGATGGGATATTGTATAGGGGAAAGATTTGAACCCTGACTCTGCTCCTTATTATTTGTGTGACCTTAGCCAAGTCCCTTAATGTCTCTGTGCCCAAGCTGCCTCTTTTGTAAAGTGAGGGCTAGAGGCTAGAGACTGGGACCCTTCTAGGCCTCAGTCTGTAACTCAGGCTCCAGTGCTAAGAGCTGTTGATACTTTTGTCTCTTGGACTGTTTCTCTCTGCTCTGACTTGGGTTCCATTTTAGGTCTGGCCTTCGCTTCAGGCTTAGCAGCCACGTTGAACATCACACATCTCATAAAGTCTGGGGACCATATCATTTGTTCAGATGATGTGTATGGAGGTAAGAAGCATGACTATGGCTTTTGGAATCTCCATTTGTGGTTTGGATTTCTTTACTATATCCCAAGAGGTGCTGAAATCTATTCTCTTTCATAACATTGTTGTTCAATAGAATATTGGACCTCTTTGGACTGGTGCCTGCCATGCCACCTCAGGCACAGCAGAAGTAATGCCATGTTGCACCCTTCTTCTCATGCCAGGCACTTAGCCTGCCTGTGTTTCAGACAGGTCTCTGAGACTATAAGCCAATCTGCACTGACAGAGGAAGTTCCCTATGCCATTAATACTAGGGCCAGGCCTCCCATTCTGGCAGCCCCATAACTATGATGGCTTTTCAAACCAGTCTTTAAGGAGAGTGATACTAGACTGACTTACCTAGAATGAACTCTTCCCTGGAAAGGACAGTGTCTGCCAGCTACCTTGCTGCCTTGTGGGGTTGGTATTGTGGTGGTGGTGATGAGGATGATGAAGATGATGATGACGGTGACATTCCAGAGTCTTTTCTGATTTTCCTTTGTAACAAAGCCAATTTTGAGAGTTCAGGGAAGTCCATTTGTGGGAGCATTGGGAAGGGAGAGATTTTGCCAAAGTAGCAATGTGCTGAATATCCCCCCTTTAATTACTAGTTATATGAATTAAGAATAGTAGAATTATGAACTAGTTTGCCTTGGGCAAGTTACCTGTGTGCCAGTTTCTTCATCTATAAAATGGGGATGGGGCTTGAGGTCCCTGCTTGCCAGGTCTCAAGATTCACAATCCTCTGAGCCAAATGCACGAAATGGAGAAGGAAACATGAAGATTTCACCTTTGGCCAGTAGGATTGTAAGCAGCAGAACACATTATGAATTATTGTTGATGATTTTCCTGGATTTCTCATTCTGTAGAAATTTTGTTATATTTAGAGTGAGATTTATACAGTGAAAAACATTGAGAAGGTTTCTGAGAAAATGATCTAAGTTGGAGGATTTGGGGTCTTTGATAGGCAGCATTGGAAAGATGTCTTGGTTAACCACTCAGTAGCTGGAGATCTAACCAGTTTCATTGTAAACAAGAGCTTGCATTATTTATGAGCTAAGACCTCTGGAGAAAACTCAAGGCTCATTGAGAAGGGACCAAAGGGAAAAGTACCTGGACTTTTCATTTCCTGTTACTGAAGTATATATTTGGGATCTGATGTTAATTTTTAAAATATCCCTGAGATGTGAATTTAAGTTATTTTCAATTCAGGAAACATGAAGAAATTCTTCTAGCCTGTGATCACCTGGATCAGGGACCATCCTACAGAAGTTCTCTAGGGGTGGAATTCAGCCAGTGGAAGGAGAGCTGGGGTCTGAAGAGCTCCCTAGGCTACTTCCTACCTAAGTGACCTTGGGCAAATCACTTCACCTTTATGGGCCTTAATTTCCTCAATTATAAAATGAGGGGGTTGGGTTAAATCTGGGGTGGTTGCATCCAAAATTCCCAGAACAAATCCCTTTAATGAAAGGATTTGTTCTGTAAAACTTGGACTCAGCTAAAAGGCCAATCCTGAGGCCCTGGAAGGCCACAGATTACCTACTCCTGGATTAGATGTTCTTTAAGATTTTTTTCCAGCCTATAGATATGATGCTGGATGTTTTTCAGAAAAAGTACATTCAGGCTTTTTGTCTACATGGGTAATTTGTCCAACTGTTCATTACTTTTAGCTTTTAAATTTAATAATGTCTTTTTGCCCACCCCCTCCGCAGCTTAGCAAGGTTTAAGTAATAACGTTTGAAATGAACAAAACCTGCCATTTTTACATTTTTGTGAACAAGTAGACTTACATCTGTTTGTATGTTTTTTTTAATTATTAATCTTTTGCCCTTATATCACTTTCATTTCCAAATAAATCTGCCCCTTGTCTGCTCCCCACAAACCACAAAATATATCCCCTGTTACAAGAATTAGAAAAAAATGCCAACATGCTGGGCTAGCACCAGTGTTTCCCAGGCTCCAGGTTGGTGGAAGTTTTCTTGAATCTCGCAGATCTGGGGAGTGGGGATGGGGGGAGCCAGATACAACCCTGAGCTGGGAGATGCTCAAACTGTGTTTTCCATGTTTAGCTAGATCTTTTTCTGCTGCAGGGACAAACAGGTACTTCCGGTGTGTCACCTCTGAGATGGGTTTGAAGATTTCTTATGTTGACTGTTCCAAACTGGAGGAGCTGAATGCAGCAATCACACCAGAAACCAAGGTACTGACGGGGACTCTGTGGGGTCTCTCTTGCTCCCGAGTTCTCTCCCCATGTCTTTGTATCTCTGTCTCTCTCTTCATTGTGAAGTGTAAACATTCTAGAAGCTATGATTTCAATCAAGAGAACAACTGCCAATTATAACTACAATTTTTTTTATTAATGAAACAGCATCTCTTTCTCTAGAAGAACTGTTTTTCTTTTTAAATCTGACTGTGTCTAAGCTTCTAGCATGGGCAACTCAACATGCTCCCTCAACCACTCTTTTTACAATGTAAAGAAAAAATACCCCAAGTCCACAAAATGTCCCAGGATTTTTAAGAGGTGAGCCTTCCAGGGCAGGGCTGGGAAGGAGGGGGGTGGGGGTGGGGGTCAGAATTAGCTGTGGGTCAATCGGTTTTGCCTCAGGCAGGATTCCTGCTCAGGGACAAGGCATTCTGTGCAACTTGGTGTGAAGTTCCTTCTGGGGTGGCAGGTTCATCTGCCCCTTGTGAGTCTGGAATAGGCTGCCTGGCAGCTGATGAAGGTGCCACCTCCCAAGGAGAAAGAGAAAATCTCTGTAACAAATATGCACTGTCCAGCAAAACCAGCTCTCCCATGGCATGTCCAAAAATGCATGTTTCATTATGCCTTCTATCAGGAGGTGTGGAGCAGGCATCACACCCAGCCTGTGGGATCCTGGTTGGTCACTGTCCTGATCAGAATGCTTCAGTCATTAATGGTGGATCTTTAAAATCTCTTGTTGGAGGATGGATTGTTCTCCTGATTTTACCTTCATTGTCTAACAGCTCAGACAAACCTTCTCACTCTCCCCCCCACCTTCTCTCTTTGGTTCCTCTTCTTTCTCCTCTCCCTTCTCCTCACCTCCGCTCTTCTTTTCTTCTCTTCTTGTTCTTCCCTTCCCCTCTCTCCCTTTTTCCTTTTTTCTGTCGCTCCCCCTTTTTCTCACCTCATCTTGGGACAGTTTTCCTGATGTCTCCCCACCCCTATGACAGGGGACAGGGGGAGAGAGGGAGGCTCCTCATATTAGTGCCAGACTGAGTATAGACACCTGCTCAGCCTTACCTCTATTGCAACCTAGAACTCCTGAATCAAGAACTCTAGCCTCAGCCTCCCCCAGTGGCAGCCATTACAGGCTTACACTACCATGCCAGGACCCTTAGCCACTTTTTCTCCCACAATTCCATTACATATATAATGCCATGATTTGTTCATCTGTTCCCAGCTAACGGGAATGCATTAGCTTTCCAGTTCTTTGTTACTGCAAAAAAGAGCTGTTATAAATATTTTTATATTTGTGCATCCTTTTCTTCTTTCTTTGATCTTTTTTTTTTTTTTTTTGCTTTTTGGAGGGCAATTGGGGTTAAGTCACTTGCCCGAGGTCACACGGCTAGGTTTTGTTTGTGTGTGCCTTAAGTGTCAGAGGCCGGATCCGAACTCAGGTCCTTCTGACTCCAGGGCCAGCGCTCTACTCACTGCGCCACCCAGCCGCCCCTTCTCTTTGATCTTTTCACAGTAAAGTCCTAATAGTGGTATTTCTGCATCAAAGGAGCTACATTGTTTAGTCAATTTGGGGCTGTGTTTCTGAAGTTCTTTCCAGAATGGCTGACCTAACCCACAGCCTCCCCAACACTGTGTTAATGTTGCTGCCTTCCCACAGCCCCTGTAATGATTGTCCTTTACCGTTTCTGTCATCTTTGACCATCGAATGGTTATGAGGTGGACCTCAGGGTTATTCTCATTTGTTCTTCTACATTAGTGACCTGGAGCATTTTTCCCCCATAAGGTTGTTGATAGTTTTTGAGAACTACTTCTTCATATCATTTGTCCATTTATCTATTGGGGAATTATTCTTGTTCTTAGACATTTGAATCAATTCCCTCTAATTCTGGAGTAGAGACTTTATTTCATGTTCAACAAATTTCAAATGTTGGCACACACAGAGAAAGATTTGTGTTTCTATGTGGAGGAAACTTGGAAACTTGGAGATTATATTCATAGGCTCAACCCTCAAGGCAAACTTACTTTTTTCCTTGTTGAGGTAACTTCTATATAGGTATTAGATTGTCTTCTTTGCCTTGTAAATGGAAAAGTTCCACCCCCTTTTCCTTTTGGAAAGATGAGTTGGGAGTTAGGTTGGCTCCAGCTGAGGAAGACCTCTTCCCAGCAGCCCTTGCTCTCTTTGACCAGCTCACCTCTGCTTTATGACCATACACCCAGGCTGGACTGCCTACACATCCCCAAGCTTCCCAGATGCAAAATTCAGATCCTAGTATAATTGATACCTTTTAACTAACCAACCAACCAAGTCAGTGAGTATTTATTAAGCACCTGCTGTGTCTCACACATTATGCTGGGCAGTGAGGAAACAAAGACATAACTGTAACTAACCTTGCACTTAAGGAAACAACATGCATGCATATAATTATATGTGAAATGTATAGACATAATAAATGCCTTTTATTTTTTTATTTTTATTTTTTTAAAGCAATTGGGGTTAAGTAACTTGCTCAAGGTTACACGGCCAGTCATTATTTATGTGTGGGTGCTCATTTTCTGAGACCGGATTCGATCTCGGGTCATCCCAACTCTGAGGCTGGTGCTCTTACTCACTTCACCACCTAGCCACCCTGTAAATGCCTTTTAAATAAGTGTTTAATATTTTTTTGTGCTGTAACCTCTTCCCCTTTTCATATTATAGAAATGCATCTTCACACCCCATTGCCCAAGATAATGTCATTCTCAGCCTGGCATTTGTGTTTTTGGAACATGCCCTCCATGGAAAGAGAAGATTAAGGTTATGTTAGTGTCCACTGACTATATTAATTGAATTATGTTTCAGCTTGTTTGGATCGAAACTCCCACAAACCCTGTCTTGAAGGTCATTGACATTGAAGGCTGTGCTGCAATGGTTCATAAGCATGAAATTATTTTAGTTGTAGATAACACTTTCATGTCAGCCTATTTCCAGGTAAGTGGAAACTCACATGTTTACATAGTTTGTAGTTTATACCAGCTTTTTATCTATACATATGCATTTGTAAAGTTTAAAGTGCTATATAAATGCTAGGTATTGTTATTATATTATAATAATCATTATGTCAACTAACTAATACTATTTTGAAATACAATTACATGTATTTATGAGAGTTAACATCTAAACCATGGTGTCTTCTCTTCCAAAAAGGGAGAAATGGGGCAATTTATAGCAACATTTTTAACCTCATGCCTAAAACCTGGATGAGTCTTTTTGGGTTGTAAATATTGTTTGTTGAAAGACGATTCTGGGACAACTCACCGGAGAAAGAAACATGAGCTATTTCCCCAGTTTAGGAGCAAACCTGAATCCAGCAGCAACCTGAAGTCCTGGGAAGGGCCTCATGGGCTGTGCTTGGAAGATTTATGATCCCTCCTTCAGAATGTTGGGTAACAACTAAGCTTGGTGGAAGAGAGAGGCTGGTACAGTGAATAGGATACCAGACTTTGAATTAGGGAGACCTTGCTTCAAATCCTCCCCCAGATACTTTGGACAAGTCCCTTCAGCTATCTGTGCCTTAGTTTCCTCATTTGTAAATGAGGAATTTACAATGGCCTCCAATTTACAATGGCCTCCAATTTACAATGGCCAATTGCCTCCAATGCCTAAATCTAGGATCCTATGAAATATGTGGAATGATCTTTAGTGACCCAACAGACTGGGAACTCTAGCCCCCTTGGGCTCCTTAGTCTCCACTCAACATTAGAATGCACCTTAGTATCAGAACATTTAATGGCTGCTATACTTATTACCTATTCTTCTCCATCAGAAATCATCTTTTTGCAAATTAATTAGGAAGTACTATCTATAGATGTAAGTTTGATAAAAAGAGTGGAAAGCTTTTAACAATCTGCAGTGAAACCGGATCATAAGTCTTGCATCTTTTTCTAATGACAAGTCTATGTGAAACATTAACACACTGTGAAACCCACACATTCTTTTCCTGGTCACAGTTTTGCCTCCTTTACTTCTCTTAGCTCACTAGACCACCAAAAGCAGCAGCATGTATTGGCCATGGACATTCACTCTGGAGTTGAAAGAAACCTGACCTTGAATTCTAGCACCACCATGTGACCTTGGGCAATCTCACCGCCCCTTTGAGATTTTGTATTCTCATCTAGAAAATGGAGATGTCCACCCTTGCACACAAGTCTTTTTGGGTAGTTGTACCTTATTGTCAGGCCCTGTAGCAATGGGAGGTATGGTGCAGGCATTTGTTCCAGAGAGGACATGGGGCTTAGTGGAGAAAAGGGTGGCCCTGGAGTCAAGAAGTGGGCCTGGATTATTCTGTTTGTTTACTCATTGGTCTTCTAATGACTTTGTTCAGAGTAACCAAAGAAAGGGTGCATTCTACAGTAAAACCATCAGACGTCCTGGGCTTCACCCCTACAGGAAAAGAGATTTTGTTGTTTGGAGCTTTTTGGAAAGGCTTTGAAATCCCACTGACTTAGGGAACTCCTGGGAAGGAAAGCCCATCCACCAGTGCTCTCAGGACCCAGACTTCATGTACTCTTTTAGAGTTGCCTCTGGGTCCTGACAAGTTGACTTGCCCACCATCACACAAGCAACTTGAATCTAGGCTTTCTGGACTTTCAGAGTGGCTCTCCTTGGATTTCTTCCATACTAACTCTCCAAGGAGAGGATTTAGTCCCTGGGGTATATTAGTGAAGGAGTCTATGGACTATCTTCCCTGGTCCTGAGTACAGAACTCTAAGAAGAGCCTTAATGACCCTGAGAATTCAGCCCCAAAATTCTTTTATGGCAAGTAGAGTCCTACCATACTGGAATGCATGTCCTTTTTAAAAGTCATTAACCATAAAGTTGACTCACAGAGTTAGTTATTAACCATCATCTGAAGTAAACCAGAAAGTTTAGAAACAGAAAAAAAGTATGGTGGGAGAAAGAAGAGAATGAATGATCTATTTCTTAATAAACATCTTTAGACAAAGCTAGCTGAATGGAGTTTGGACTTGATGGGACTTGTATAGTGAAAGAGTCATTAGAATAGTGAAAGAAGCCTCAGCCCAGTGTGTGAATGATCTTGGCTAACAATAAATACCAGGTTGGCATAAGCCAGCTGGTTTTTACACTTGGCTTTGAGACTCTCTGAGAGTTCGTGACAACTGCTTGATACTTTAATTAAAGGAAGAAAAATGACCTTGGGCTCCTGATATTGTTTCACATGTGATTGTTAAATGCATCAAAAGTGGCATCAAGAAACTTAAATCCTTGGGCCTTTAACTGTCCTTTCAAAGCCAATCATGTAGAAATTCATTATACAGTCTTACGTATATGTATTTGAGCATATACGTGTAATAGGTGTATGTATAATAATACATACACACGTACACATGCACACACTATCTGCCTCTCTCTCTATGTGTATGTGTATATCTGCACTTAATTGTAGCTTGGTGGGGGGGAGGAAGGGGAAAAAAATAAAAGTCAAAAGTGTACAGCAGAGAACAAAAGAAAACATACCAGGAAACAAAGAAAAGCTGAAAATAATGTGTAACTGTTTTATGGTTTTCTTGAAATGGAAATTGTTTGCTTTATATCGAATCCTCTTTTGTGTTCTGCTGTGTACATGGTGATTTTTTTCTTTTCTTATCTTCTGTTTAAGTTGAAAATAAATTTAAAAATAAAAAAAGGAAAGCCATTCTTGTCTTCCCCCCCAGCTCAGGTCAGGTGCCACCTTATCTATGAGACCTCCTTGGGTCCCTCTGAGTCCTAATGTTGTTGCCATGCTCAGGTGACTTTGTATTACATTTTCTATGTGCATATCCCAGCCCCTTCAGCCAAAGAAGGTAAACCCTGAATGAGAGGACTACGTAGTTTCACATCTGCATACCCCGAGTACTTGACTCTTAGTAGACATGTAGTAAATGTTAATTGACTAAGTTCACTGAGTGAACTCTGCTGAAGAAATCCAATTTTGGGAGGAAAGGAGAGAGGAGAAGAAACTATAGGGAAAAGTGTGGGAAATAATTCAACTTTAATATAGCTGTATTACTAAACAGCTGCTCAAGATGGTCTTTCTGAAAGCTGGTGGAACAAGAGTGTCAGCTTTTACAGTCCCTCCCCGGCTCCCTTTGGCCTCCACCCCCCCCCACTCTTCCAAATTGAGACAGTAACCTTCTGTTCCATTTCAGCGCCCTCTGGACCTGGGAGCTGACATTTGTATGTATTCAGCCACAAAGTATATGAATGGTAAGTTTTAACATGCTCTCCAGTTGGTTCTTTTCCATTGATAGCTGATAATAGCCCAGAGCTTGACATATCGATTCCCATTTTTTCCATGATATCGGTTTTTCCCTCTGACTCATCTGGAGTGAAAATAATGTACTGCTTTGGTCTGAATTTGGGATTACCTTTCTTTTCCTCTCTGGAAGATGGATGGGAGTGATTTTATAAGGTAGAGAACGCTTGATACTCGCAGTAATGAGTCATGTAGGCCAAATGGGATGATATTCCTAAAATGAAAAATGTGTTTGTTATAGAGCCTGGCACATATTCAACCCTACATACATGCTCTTTCCATTCTCTTTCCACCTTGCCCCCTTGATGTGGAAATTGGGAAGCAGAGAGTTTTGGAGCTGAAGGGACCTTAGATACATTCTAGTCATAGAATCCCAGAGTTTTAGAGTGGTCTAGTCCAACCATGCATCTCCACTACCAGAGTGCCCATAGTCAGCCTCTTATGTGGGAGAGCCTCCACTTCCCCAGGCAGCCCAGTCTACTTTTCAGTGGTTCTAATGGTTGGGGAGATTTTCCTGACATCAAGTGCAGACTTGCCTCCATGAGACACCTGTTTGTGCTACTGGCTTTTCCCTCTGTATCCAAATAGAAGAAATCTAATTCATCCTCTAGGTTGCAGCCCTTCACATACCTGAAGACAGCCCCACAAAGGAAACCTTCCAAATTCTCACCAATTATCCTTCGATAGTTTGGGTTCAGGCTTGTTCTCATCTGGACTCTGCACTTATTAATGTATTTCCTAAAATGAACTGAACACAGCACCCTCCAGATATGGGCCATCCCACTTGAGGACCTTGTTTTATAGAAAAAGCCACTCACTGAGTTCCAGATCATTCACTGAGCCCAGGCTAGACTCCAAGGTCTCTTGGGCCTGCCCAGCACCACTTCCTTCCCCCTGGGCTGCCCTGATCCCAACTGCTCCTCATCTCTAGGAAGGGATGAGTGGGGGTTTGTATTTTTATGGGCATATTTTGTGGGAAGAGATTGTTAACCTGGTGCTCAATGGAGTTGAGTCACACCAGCTCATTGATTTTGGCCTTGCCTCTGTGCAATTCAGTGGGAATAGGAAAATTTAGTTTGGATATTTAGATAAGAAACAATATTTCCAAGGTTTGAAGGAATGATTTTCCAAAAGCGTTATTTTTTTTTTAAAGAAAGCAAATCCAAATGAAATCACCCACCCTCTCAAAAATGAGGTTTTTGCTAGCTGTCTTTTATTTTCTCATGTCTTTGCCATTGTTCAGTCATTTACAATTGTTCTATTGGGCTTTTTCCCTGAGATATTAACTTCACTGGAATACCATGCTTAACAAGTTTAAAGTAAAAGAGATTCAACATCCATCTGTGTTATGTTTTTTCTTTCCCATCAGGCCACACTGATGTTGTCATGGGTTTGGTTTCAATGAATTCTGAAAACCTATATAAAAGACTCAGGTTCTTGCAAGATTGTAAGTATCTCATTTTGAAATTTGAGGACTGGATTCCCTTGTGCCATGGCCTCATGGATAATACTGAAACCTACTTTGCTTTCAGTGTTATAAGTGAGGATGCCTTGTTTGTTTCTTTTCATGCCTGGAATAGGTTTGGACCTGCACTTTTGCTTTCTTCTGTAGAGAGAAAAAAATAACCACTAGCTTTTGTTTCTAAATTTTCAGGAGGTTCTTACACTGGGAATTTGATATGCTGATAATATTCTAGATTCTTTATTCCTTCATTTATAAAGGGAGCATAGAAGTTACCTGCTTTAGGAAACAAAACACAGTGAGTTAATCATGATTGTTTCATTTTAAATGGTGGTGAAAGGAAAAACTAATGTATTACCAACCATTTTCCTATTTCTTTAGTTACTCTGGAGGAAGGAGAGCCTCTTTCCCTGTCCCTCCTCTCTACACCACCTACTTTGGTCTTCATTTTATTTACATTGTTATAGTTTCACTGATGTCTTCATTGGCATTGAGTGTGTTGTTACCTGGGTCAGGTGGCCTCAGAGGCCATCTAGCCAATCTGTTCATTTTACAAAGAAGCAAGACTCAGGGTAATTAAGTGACTTGCCTAAGGTCACCTAGATAGTAAACATCAGAGGTGGGATTTGGAGTCCTCTGACCCCAGAGCCAGAACTCTGCCAACTGGCCCACACTGCCTCCTACCTGCCTTCTGGGTTCTTCTGGATTTCTCATATTCCCTGTTTCTCATGGTGCCATCTGGTTCTGCTACAGTCATAACACAATTCATTTGGGCATACCCCAGTTGATGGGCACACACTTGATTCCCTATTCTTTGGAAAAAGTTTGCAATGAAACTTTAGTAAATGTGCCACTAGTCATCTGTTAATTTCACTGTGGTTCCCTTTCTTTGATGAAGAAAGGAAAGAGGTAATGAAGGGATAGATAAATCCTCAGGGAAAGGACACAGGAAAAGAATTGCCTAAAATGGAATTGAAACCCCCCCAGAAATCCTTACATGGGTGACAACCAACACTTTTGCTTTACTTTATTTTGGAAGCTTTTGGAGAGAAGCCCATTCCCCTGGGGACAGGGGCAAGGGAAGGGCATTTGGAGATTCCTGCCATTCTTCAAGCAATCTCTCCTCAGCTGCCAATTAGCCTGGGAATAAGAGGCCAATTAACACTGTAATCAAGAGGCAAACAGCCATTTTTCTCTGGTGTGCTTTAGGATTTTGTAGGTTAGTAGATCAAAGATTTGGAGTCAAATAAGGAAAACTAATAACATAGTGACCTCATTCTAAAGCAATGCAATATTTTACATCTGTAGCACCCCTCCCCCAATTAAAAAAATGAACAGAAATTCATTTTCACTCCCTCTCATCCTCCCAATTCATTAGAAAAAGGAAGGAAGGAAAAATAAGTTTCTTTTATATACATAGTTGAATGAGACAGTTCCCTCCCTGGCTGTATCCCAAGATGTCTCATTCTATACCCTAAATCCATCACCTGTGACAAGTTCTACGTATTATCACTGATCCTTTGTAATCCCACATGTTCAGTATATTGATTCTATTTCTTACAGCTTTCTAAGTTTGTTTTTCAGTGGGGTTGTTACTGGATGAATTGTTCTTCTGTTTTTTTCCTCATTTCATTCAATCTTGTCATTTTCAATTTGGAAATTTCTTTTACCCATTCATTGAGTTGGAGTGAATAAAGAGCTAGCCTTGTGGTCAGGAGGAACTGAGTCCAAGTGCTGCTTCTAAAAGACAATGCCTATGTGACCTTGGGCAAGTTTAACCTCTCTGTGCTCTGGGCAGCTGAACCACTCTTCATTAGTGGAGGGAGCTTCCTCCCTGCTATTTCCCTGTACTTAGGAAATCACAGGATGAACAAAAAAAAATCCTTAAGTCAAAACTCACTTTCAAATAAGTTCATATGAAGGTCACTATATTACATTTTTGTGATTCCCCCTTCTCCCCTACCAATGGTTTGTCTTTTCTCCCTTACTGAATTGCTTTTTTAAAAAATTCATTTATTTACTTTTAGTGTACAACATTCAGTTGCCCAGTCCCTTGAGTTCCAAATTTTCTCCTCCTCTTTCCCTCCCATGGTGGCATGCAATCAAATATAGGTTCTACGAATACCTTCACACCTCACTGAATTTCTTTAGTTTAGCCTGACTCTATGAACAGGAACCCAGTTTGGTTTGGTGTCTTCAGGATCTTGTCAACAAGGTCCTTGTGTCAAAGTCATCTTCTCTTCCTTTGTTGCTAACCCTCATTTTCTTTATCTTGAAGCTCTTGGTGCTATTCCATCTCCTTTTGACTGTTACCTCTGCCTTCGTGGTTTGAAAACTTTGCACCTCCGAATGGAGCGACATTATGAAAATGGACTGATGGTGGCCCGCTTCCTGGAGGATCATCCTCTGGTGGAAAAGGTGATTTATCCAGGTGAGTTGTTTGGAACTCTGAGCCAATATGGCTTGGAGCAGGGCCTTCACATGAGGGCTCCAGTCAAACAACCAAGCAGTCAATCAATCAGTTCAACCTGAGGAGTATCCTAAGTGCTAGTTTTCCCTTCTTTCATTGCTGGACCTGACATTTTCCTTTCCTTTTATGTGCAGATAAAGATACCCTTCCTTTGGGGCTTGCAAAGATTTGCATTAATTTCTCCTTTAGCTTTGAACCCTGACCTTATAAATATAAATGAGTGGATGAATGAATGAATGAATGCAAACTAATTGAAAAGTGCTTACTATGTGGGCCAGACAGTGAGGGTACACTCTCCCTTTTGTCTTTATGGCCCTAGTGCTTAACCCAGGAGGTACCAAGACAAAAGGGAGAAAGGACCTGTCCTCATTGAGCTTTTATTCTAATAGGAGAAAACACTACTTATAGGCAATTGGTGGCCAAAAAGAAAAGCCTGTAGGGTCAGTGAGTTCTTTGATAGGGTGGTCCAATGACACACCCTTTCATAAAACAAGAGTGATAGTGATTTGACTACTGTGCCCAGTAACTGGAGCTAGTTGTGGGGCAGAGGGCAGAGTAAATGGACCTTGACAGAGAAGGTGGAAGATGGCTGGGAGGTGAAGCATGGCCTAGTCTAGGGCTGGGGACATGCAGTGGGCTACGGGTACTGACTTATTCATTCACTCACTCATGTGCTCACTCACTAACCAAGGTATCAGCTCCTGGCTGGGAATTCCAAAGCTGAAGCCATTATTTCCCTGGGGCACAGCGTCATGATTTCTGTAGGTCCTGTATAGAGAATTTTGGTGTCAGTGGGAAGAGCCAGGCTAGTGCCAGGGCAGGCAAGGAGCCCTGGGGACTGATTGGACAGGACACGTCTAGTCTGAGCCTGGTTAGGTAGAGAGGGCTGGGTGCATTGATATTCACTCCTTCATGAACTGAGATAGCTTAGTCTCAGGGTGTGATAAAATGGCTGTTAAGCTTGTTCATCTGCCTGGTGCCTTGGCTGGAGCTGTCCAGCTTGGGTAGGTCCTTGATGTTTGAAGCTATAGAGTAGCAGCAATAATCCTCAGTGAAATAATTAGTATCATTGGAGTCCTCAGAGGCAGGACACATTACAAATAGAGAGATCCTGCCTCTGACCCAGACTGGCCAGGTGACCTCAGCAAGACATTGTTCTTTGGGCTCTTCAGTCACAGAGAAAGGTCACCCTGCACTGAGCGGAGGACTTTCCTCACTAGGGTTTACCTGTATTTGTGCTATAACAAATAGGGATGGGTCTTGTCCATATCCCTAGGCAGTCAGCCAGCCAGTCATTCCCTAAGCATTTACTAAGCACCTAGTATGTGCCAGACACTGTAATTACCAGGCTTAGCAGGAAGTACAAAGAAAGGCAAGCAACAGACCCTGCCCTCCAAGAGCTCACAGGCTAATGAGATGACAAGTAAGCAGTTGTATACAAACAAACCAAACAGGAACTGGCCAATAGAGGGAAGGCACTAGTATTCAGGGGGCTAGGAAAAGGCATCCTGTAGAAGGTGGTTTTAGCTGGGACTTGGAGGGAGCCAGGGAAGCTGGGAGGTAGACATGAGCAGGGAGGGAGATCATTGCATGTATGGGGGACAATCAGCGAATACTCCTACAGTTGGGACATGGGGAACAATCAGGGTCAGTGTCACTGGGATGATAGCGGACATCTAGGGCCTTCCTTACATTTTCCGTGATCTGATTTGACCCTCACAGTAGCCCTGTACAGGAAGCCTCCCGTTTTTCAGATGAGGATGGTATGGCTCAGAGGGTAAGTGACTTGTTCATCAGCAGGCTTTGAACCCAGATGTCTCCCAACTCTCAGTGTGGTGCTCTTTCCCAAAGCAGCATGAAGGCCATCTCCCAGGTCATATATAACATCCTGGCCCTCTTCAAAGGAACTCACTGACATCCCCCCCCACACCGCCCAGCCTTTCTTGCTTGTAGCTATTTTTCCTTCAGCCCTCATAGGTTCCCTTTGGCAGGGGGCACCCTCAAGGAAGCAGTCAGGTTTGTATCCATAGGCAGTAAGACTTTGATTAACCTCTGTGAGCCTCAGTTTCCTCATCAGGAAAATGGGGCCTATAATTCTTGTGGCATCAAGTATTATCACAGGATTCTTGGGGCCTCAAATTAGATTATACATGTAACATGCTTTGTGAAGTTGAAAGCCCCATATAAATGTCAATTCTCATTAATTTAGATCTTGAGTTAGATTTTTAATGCTTTTCAGTAAGACATTCAACTTGCTGATTGCAGGCCTGCCATCTCATCCTCAGTATGAGCTGATTCAGCGCCAGTGCACAGGTTGCCCAGGAATGGTCAGCTTTTATGTCAAGGGTGAACTGGGACATGCAGAAGCCTTCCTTAAGAACCTGAAGGTGAGAATCTTTTAGCCAAGGCCAAAACCAGTGGGCTTTGCAGGCACATGCAGTCTCACTAGGGGCAGTGTGGTGTGGTGGGTAGAGAGCCAGCCAGCTTTGATATTAGAAATATCTGGCATAAAATCCTCCCTTTGGTGCTTTGTGGCTGTGTAACCAAGGGCCAGTGAGTTAACAGCTTGGTGCCTCAGTTTCCTCATTTGTAAAGTTGTATTACCTCCTTCATATCGTTGTTGTCTCTTGTGAGACTGTATATGTAAAATGCTTTGCAAAGTTAAGAGCATTATATAAATATAAGATATATAATTTTTATATAAGTATCACATGTAATGTCTATGTAACTATGTTCTTGCCTCTAAAACAGAATAATAATAATAACTGATTTACTTGGTGTTGTTTTGTAACAATTCTGTTAGGTAGGTCATGGAATCAGAGCATCATCAGTTTAGAGCAGTAACAGACATCAGAGACTCTTTACAGATAAGGAAACTGAGGGAAGTTATGTGACTTGCCCAAAGTCATAAAGAAAGTAAGCAGCAGAAGGTGGAAGGTATTATACCCACTTTACAGAGGAAAAAACTGAGGTTTGGAGAAGTCAGTTAAGTTGGCCAAGTTTATACAAGATACAGAAATGAGACTTGCCCTGGGTTGTCCTGACCCCCGAGTCCTAATCCTTCTTAAACAGTATATGTTTAAGTTTACCCCCTAGAAGCTGAAATGTAAAGACATTGTAAGAATATTTTTTTATAACACCCATGGAGCAGAACAGAGGAAATTCCAAGTTATTAGAGCCCACAGATAGACTGTTATAATAGAAAAACGTAAAGAAAGAACAGAAAGTTCTCCTGGTATTTATCTTCCTTTCTAAGAACCTGTTTCTATGTGAAATATTTCTCCATTGTCTAAAACAAGACTATTGCTGTTGTTTGATTTGGTTCTGCATTTCAGCACTCTGATCTATTCTTGCCCTGGATGTGTTTTGAGACAGTGGTGATGGGCATCATGAACATATTCTGAAGAAGTTCTCAGTAGTTCTAGTTTCCTAGAAGGTTTCATTTTTGGTGTTCTTTGCTATGGGTTTTCTTTCTTTTTGTTTTTTTTTTTTTTTTTTGCTATAGGTTTTCACATTGGCTGAGAGCCTGGGAGGATATGAAAGTCTTGCTGAGCTCCCGTAAGTTGCTTTCAATTTTTATTTACTGTGTAAATAATTTTCCCCTCTTATATCTTCAGCACCTTGGATAGTGCTTGGGACATAGTACATGCTTGATAAAGGCTTGTGGATTAGAGGCAGGATTGCTATAGGTAGGAAATAGGATAAAACTTGGGTTTTAGAGTAGATTCTCAATAGGATGCAGATACTTGGGATCTTACAGAGCACTTTCCTTCCAACATTCCTGTAATGTAGGGTCCACAGAGATTATCAGCTCCATTTTATAGATGAAGAAAGAGCTAAATGAGTGGTCCAGGAACACAAACTTGGACAAGCTTTGAATTCTGACCTTTCTTCATTTCATAGGATCATAGATTTAGAGTCAAAAGAGCCTTGAGAAGTCATTTAGCCAACTTTCAGAAGAGTAGACTGAGGCCCTTAGTGGGGTAAAGCAACTGGCCCAAGTTCACACAGGAATAGCTCAGCCAGATTCAGAACCATGTTCTCTAAGTCCAAAGCCAAGCCTATTTCTTTGTAACAGGTTGCCTCTCAGTTACCTAAAAGTGCTTAGATCCTTTCCTTTTTTTGCTTTCCCAGTTTTATTGATGATTTCTGTTACTGTATAACAATTTTCTGGATATAAACATCCCTCCACCATCCCCCTGACCCTATCTTCCACATCCTTCATAAGAAATTTAAAAAGTAAAGTTTAGTGTAGAAGTCCCGAAGTGTATTCAGCCTTCTGCTAATGCAGACCCTCACTTCCTTGCTGAGAAGAAAGAGCTGTGTGCACCATTGTCTGTTCTCCAGGATCAAATTTGGCTTTTAATGATCTTGCCATCACTGTGTGTCACGTTCTTTTGCTGCTGCTTAACTTCCCTCTGCATCAATTGATACAGATCTTCATGTTTCTCTAGAGTCTTCAAATTTTCCATTTCTTCCTCTACAGTAACGTGCATGTGTTCAGATGATTAATGATGTTTTATTTAACATCTTTAAAGAAGATGTGTGAGTGTCTTAAAGGTATCCTACAGGCAGGAATCTACAGATATGGTGTTAATCTATGAATAAGTGGGTTGATAGGTGGCCCAGTGGATAGAACACTGGCCCTGGAGTCAGGAAGACTTGCATTCAAATCTGGCCTTAGATACTAGCTGCATGACCCTGGGCAAGTCACTTCACCTTGTTTGTCTCAGTTCTTCATCTATAAAATGAGGTGGAGAAGGAAATGGCAAACCCTAGTATCTTTGCCAAGAAAACCCCAACTTATTCTCAGTGTGTTAGAAGACTTGGTTGTCATAATGAACCAAGAAAAGGGGATCCAAAGTTCACAGGCTCAGAGGTGCTAGAAGGAACCTCGGAAATCACCTAGTCCAACCTCCTTTTACAGAAGAAGAAAAAGAAGCCCCGAGTGACTGTGACTTTCCACCTTTGAACCCAGGCACCCTGACTCTAAGGTCTGAATTCCTGCCTCCCAAATGATTATGATTCAAGTTGTAAAGTAAAATAAAAATCCCAGAACATTTTTTCTTAAGATCTATAGGTAGTTCAGAATCATTAGTCTTTGGCTAGAGGATTTCTTTTTAAATATAATTTTAATTAGTTACTCTTGCTAATAGAATTTTTTTTAAAATATATTTTTACTGATAGAGAGAGAAAAGAAGAAAAAATTCAGCAGAACTAATGAACACGTTGGAAAAGTCTGACATATGCAATGGCACATACTGTGGATGCCATAATCCCACCTCTCTACAGACTCAGGGTCACATCTATTTGCCAGCATTTCACATCCAATTTCAGTTACTTGGTGGTGGTTCTTTCCATTTACATTGCTGTGGTCATTGTGCATATTTTTTTTCCTGACTTTGCTTACTTCACTCCGCATCAGTTCATGTCAGTCTTTGTATGACACCTGTTTATCGTTTCTTACAGCTCAGTGATAACCCATTCTGTTCATGTTCTCCCACCAGTGTCACCCATAGCATGTTAAGAGGTGGAGGAAAACCTAGGGAAACATCAGTCCAACCCTCCCTTGATAGATGAGGCAGTTGGAGGCCTGGATGGGGGATGTGTATGACTTGCTCACAGTCACGTATCAAGTTAATCACAGAGACTAGACGAGAACCCAAATTTCCCCCAAATCTCTACTGTGCTTATGCTGCCTATGATCCTGCAGCAAATTGAAGATGGAAAATGTGATGTAAGAAGAAAGCCCAATTCTCCCTAGGATCCTTGATGTATTGGTGGTTTTAGGAAGAGGGAGACCTTTCCTGTAAGAATATGCCAACAGTTTGCTTACAATGCTTTGTACTTTGTGCCTGTCTGGCTTCTGGTTTCCAAGTGATCATGATGAATGCTGTTGTCCCATATTTGTGAATAGTATTGTTGGGTGTGATTTGTGAGACAACTTCCTAGCCGCCATTCCCAAAGGATGCCTTCTAGTCAGCCTGAGGACACAAGAGGGCACCCTCAACATATAAAATCATATATATATTTTTTAAGCAATTGGGGTTAAGTAACTTGCTCGAGGTTACAAGGCTAGTCATTATTTATGCGTGGGTGCTCATTTTCTGAGGCTGGATCTGATCTCTGGTCATCCCAACTCCGAGGCCGGCGCTCTTACTCACTGCGCCACCTAGCTGCCCCTTTAGGGCAATTGGGGTTAAGTAACTTGCCCAAGGTTACACGGTTAGGTTTTTTTGTTTGTGTGGATTAAGTGTCAGAGGCCGTCTCCGAACTCAGGTCCTTCTGATTCCAGAGCCGGCGCTCTATTCACTGTGCCACCTAGGCTCCCCAATCATATTGTTTTTAATCTTCATAAAATGTGGTTGGAAGGAAGCCCCACCCAAATCTTCCCTTGGGAAGATTATAGATTCACTGATGTCTTGAAGTATATATGTAAATATATGGACTTCGCTAATCCATAGGTAAATATATATGTGTGTGCATACACATTTACATACATACAATTACACAACCACATATTCATATATTCATATATACATACACAGACACACACAGACACACACACATACACATACACATACACCTGTATATACCTATAGACGAGGAGCAGTACAGTGCTGGGAATGAAGGGCTGGCCATGGAGTGAGTAGCATGTGGCTCTAGAGCCCATCTAAATCACCTTAGAGTGTGTGACCTGGGCAAGTCACTTAGTGGGCAAACTTCAGTGCCCCAGGCTGGCAGCCCTCCAAGGCTCCAGGTTAGAAAAAGTTTTTGATCTGTATCAGCAGAGGGAGTTCATAGACCAGGACTTCTTTGTAAAATGAGACCAAGATGAGCCCCTGTCTCCTAGGTGTGTGTGTGTGTGTGTGTAATTGCTGGATAAATTTAGTTGTGGTACATGGATGAAGTCCCACATCTGGACTCCGTTACTGCCTCTCTGTTTCTGACTCAATATTTCCTAGCATGTCCCTGTGCACACATGTATGTATGCATGTGTGTGTGTGTACCCACACATATATGTGCCCAGACATCCAGATGTAATCTGTGTATATGTTTAGAGGGACAGCGACGTCAGAGGCTACTGCACAATCTAATGCAGAGTGTCGGAGCCTGGACAACCTGTGTTCAAATCTTGCCCCTGACACTGACTGAGACCATGAAGATGCGGGTCCCCTTGCTGGGCATCAGTTTCCACTTACACATAATGGAAATAGGATGTCCACAGTAGCTGTCTGTGGGTCATTTTGAGCCTCACATGAGATGTGGAAAGGACTTTGCAAATTTAAAGAAATGTTTCCGTGAATAGCAGTTGAAATTGTAACACATTTTTATAAAGAGCTCCTGGCACTGTGGGTACAGCTGGCCTTGGAGTCAGTATGCCCGGGTACAAGCCTTCTGATAGAGAAGGGGAATAAGCAGTATCTCTCCAGTAATACCTGCTATGTGCCAGGCCCTGTGCTAAATGCTTTTTACAAATATTTCATTTGATCTTCACAACAACCCTGTGGTGGAGGTGCTATGATTTCCCCCATTTTGCACTTGGGGAAACTGAGGCAGATAGGCTAAGTGACTTGCCCAGATCCCCAACTAGTCAGTATCTGTGGCTGAACTTGAGCTCTCAGTCCTCCCTGACTAGATGCAGTGTTCCATCCACATCCTCCCCTACTTTCCCATGACTAACTACGGGTAAAGTCCCTGAAGTTTCAGTGGCTTTCTGGTACTAAGGTACACATGGGTTGACAATCTGCACTAGTGGATGGGGTTTCCATGCTGGAAGTTCCCTACACTCAAGAAATCATCTGCCTGAATTAAAAAAAAAAGCCAGCTGTAGATGTTATTTTCAGGAGCCTCCTCTCTATGTTTAATAGAATTCCTCCAAGATTCTGTTCCTGGACATAAGATTGTCCTTGTTTTTTTGTTTTTTTGTTGTTTTTTTGTTTTTTTTTTGGGCAGGCTTGGTGGAGTATGGGCTGGGGGTGGGTGGGGTTTACTTAGAGCTGTCAGGAAGGAAGTCCTCTGGCTTCAGTGACTCCTCTGTTTTTTGGAGGGAACCTGAAGGGCAGATTAAAGTCAAGGCCAGATTGCCCTCCATCCTTCAGCCCACCTCTGGTCCAAGTCAGTGTAGCAGTATTAAGGAAAGAAAAGCCCTCCCCAGAGCAGACCGCCCAGGAGGATGCTGGGATGGGAAAAGCCCTCCATGTGGGTGAGGAAGGAGACAGTTTGTCAGAGCAGGAGGGAACTCCTGACAGAGCCTGCTGACTTCAAGTGGCTGGGCTGGAGATTAGGTGAGGACAGAGCTGCCCCTTTGATGGAAGGCCAAGGCCAAACACTTTGTCACTCTCCTAATGATCAGGAGGTACACAGAGAGTCAGCACCAGTGTCTGTTGTGTGTAGACTTGGCTCTGGTGCAAGGACATAATCCAGTCTGTCTTCAGGACGCACACGCTCCTCCATCGCAGCCCAGAAGTCATGTCAGCAAGCCTTTATCAAGCACCATTTGTCTGTCAGGCACCGTGGGAAGTGCCAGCGATATAAAAGTCCACCTCTGAAGGTGTATAACTCATTGTCGTGCATATATGCTCTCCCCTAGACATTTAGCATAGTGTGTAAACAGAAGGCTGGCCTTGGAGGCAGGCAGACCTGGGTTCAAATCCAGCCTCAGATACTGTCTAGCTATGTGACTGTGGGTATGTCACTTCACTGCCTGCCTCAGTTTCCTCATTTTCCAAATGGGGCTGACAGCTCCTAGCTTGCAGGTTTGTGAAGATAAAATGAAATCACATTTGTAAAGCATTTAGCACAGACCCTGCACACAGCAGGCTAAATGCCAGATATCATATCAGCATCATTATTGTTACTCTTAACCTCAGTGCCCCAGCCCTGTCTGCAGCCTCCCTAGGATGTTTACTTGCCAGTAGAGCAGGGAAGGAAAACTGGTTTTAAGGTAGGAGGCTCCTGGTTGGAATCTAGGCTCCCTTCCATTCTATGGCAACATCATGAGAATGACAACCAGCTTTGGGTCCCAAGTGCGTTACCAATGTTTCCTCATCTGATCCTCACAGCAGCTAGGGGGACAGAAGTGCCATGCTTATTCTCATTTGACCAGTGAGGAAACTGAGGCAGGCAGTGGTGAAGGGATATGCCCACACTCACACAGCTATTAATTGTCTGAAACTGGATCTGAATTCAGATCTTCCTTACTCCAGACCCAGCCCTCTATCCACTGGATACCTAGCTTGATACAGGTGGCCTTGGGCAAATGAGTTAACTCTCCTGCCTCCCCACCAACTCCTTTTATGAAATGAGTAGTTTCAGCTCCGTCTCATGTCTAAAATTATGCTTATAATTCTATGAAATCAGAGGATTGGGTGAAAAAACCCCACATTTCTCTCTGGTTAGCTGAGGATAGATTCTTCGCGTTTTCGTGTTAGAGCCTATGGCTCTGTAGTCTCACAGCCTGGAGTAGTTTTTTAGGGGCAGAGTAGAACAGGAGCCTAATTGTACATAAGCAGTTCAAAATCCCGTTAATTTTGGGGACTGCTGTGTCACCCTGTTGTGACATATTCATCTGCTGTTAATTCATGTCTTCAGCAAGTCCGCAGACCCTACGGTAATCACAAAAAAAGAAATCTTCCAAATTGGAGGAAAAATAGATAAATTGGAAAACAATTAGACCACAGAATCAATGAAGAAAATGGAAAGCTAGTTCTTTAGAGAGATGAGATCTATAAACTTTGAACTTTCCTGACTTAAAAAGAAGGTGTGGGGCAGCTAGGTGGCTCAGTGAAGAGAGCAAGGGCCCTGGAGTCAGGAGAACCTAAGTTCAAATCCGGCCTCAGACACTTAACACAAAAACTAGCCATGTGACCATGGGCAAGTCACTTAACCCCAACTGCCCTCCAGAAAGCAAAAAAAAAAAAAAAAAGAAAAGAAGGGGCAAATTTACATTGAGTTGGCAGGCCACTAACCTCCCCTCCAGCCCCTGTCTTTTTCCTGTCTACTATTGCTTCCCCAGCATGTAATGGAACAATTACAGGACTTTGGATCCAGTTTGTTGATGCAGATGATCAGCCCACAGTGATACAGCCTTCAAGGACATAGAACTGTAGAAGTCTGGAGCTGGAAAGGGTTTTAGTGGTGATCTAGCCCTACCCTTTCTTTTTAGAGATAAGGAAACTGAGACCCAGGGAGGTTAGAATGGAACAGTCAACCCTGCTTTTATGAAGTCAAGAATATTGTTTTATTGACTTTTGGGATGGCAGTGGAATAGGTCAAAGGAAAGTTGGTTTGCATGTGGGGAGGGGTGAAGGAATCCTGCCCCATTCACTGTTGTATGCTTCTTTATCTGGCCAGGGCCATCATGACTCATGCCTCAGTGCCTAAAGAAGATAGGCAGAAGCTGAACATTAGTGATACTCTGATCCGGCTTTCTGTTGGCTTGGAGGACATAGATGATCTCTTGGAGGACCTGGATCAGGCTTTGAAGGCTGCTGTAAGCTCTTACTCTATACTGGCCTTTTCTGGGCTGTAGTTTTCCCTTCCCCCTTCCCTTTTCCCTTTTCCCTTTCCCTTCCCCTTCCCCTCTCCCTTCCCTTTTATTTTCGCTTTTCCTTCCCCCCCTTTTTTTTTGCAGGTGGGTGGTAGAGACTATAGGGCTTCATTAATTGTGAGCTAGGCAGGGAGGGGATCCCATTCCTACAGTTTCATCACCTTTATCCCTCTAGCAGAAAATGTTTTATGAACTACAATATTTGGGCTTTGAGTATTCAGAGTGAAAGAAAACTTGGGAGAGTGTCTCCTTCTTCTATGGGAAGTCTTACTGGAGACAAGGCAAAATAGAATCAGAAAATTAGGAGTTGAAAGGGACCTTGGAAGTCATTAATCCAGCTCTTAAGTGACCCTGTAGTAGCATTGATGTGGTGCTTAAAGGCTCAGGCTATATATAAAGCACTTTTGTATGTATTATTTCTTTGGTTCTCACAGTTAATAACCCTGGGAGGCAGCAGCTGTTATTGTGACCATTTTACAGAAGCACAGAAAGTTTATGACTTTCCTAGGGCCACACCTCTTAGAGATGCCTTTGGCAGGACTAGAGCCCCATTTTCAACATCCCCAATGCAGTCCACTGTGACATCCAGCTCTGACAAGTGATCAGCTGGCTTCTGCTTGAACTCAGGCTTGGAGGTGGGAGGGTGAGGGAGAGCTCATTTCCTTTGAAGGGAGCTCATTCAGTTTTCAAATACTTCTATGCCATCCATTTTTGCTCTCTCAAGCCCAAATCTGTAGCTTTATAGTTTCCATCTGTGGTCTGGGTTTGCCTTCTGGGGCCAAGCAGAATGAGTTTATTGCTTCTTCACATCCTTGGCATGTGGGTATAATGTTGTTGTTTTTTATCCTTCATTACCACAGCATCCATAGTCTGTGCCCGCCATAACTAGAATCCCAGGACACACTACTGAGAGCCTGGATTCCTGGGATGATCAAGTGTTCAGATGATCAGTAATCAGAGATGCTAATGAGCCTCCAGTGATTTTCATTCGAAGATTTGCACTAGTGTCTTCCACTTTAGCCACCACATTAGCTTTTATACTTTAAACTTTCAGTGACTAGACATAATGGTTCAAGGTGCTGTTCTCTCCTCTCTCTGGTTGTGGAATTCCAGGTCCCTTTCTGGTGATGCTTTCCCCTTTATGGTTTGGAGGCTAAGCTGTGTGCAACCATTTCACATCTTCCTTCCAGCCATAAAATTCCTTTTTATTCTGTTTACACTCAGATAGTAATTCATTGTCTGGTGGTCTTCAGAATAATTCACACGACCGAATGAACTCTTTGTGCTTTGCTTATATATTCAGTACTAGAGCAGCTAAGTGGTTTGTAGAATATATGGGTGTGATGCCAAAATCAGATCAGATGTGATGACTTGAAATCATAATGCCAAATTCTACTGCTTTTAAATTATATCTTAAAAATCTTGCTTTTCATTTTAGTAAATATACATTGCAAATGTGCCTTGCTTTGTATTTATTTTCATATTGGGTGTATTTAGTAATAATTTTGCCTTGGTAAGTGTTAATTCTTTTGGTTTCAGTCTTCAATTTGCATAGGCTTGCATAAGTCTCCTAATGACATTTATTTCCATAAAATCCGTTAGAGTAGCATTCTGACTCACATTCCTGTATTTAAAGTTAAAGAATACTCAGTGTCATAGCCACCTGAGCCTTCCTCTAACTCTCCCTCCCCCCAAGGATTTTTACATTTCCCCTTTTACTTGAAAGTGTGCTATACTTCCAGAAGGAATTAACCTCTTGGGAATTAAGCAGTGTTTTCTCTTCTGCAGCACTGGTAAATATGAGAAAGCCAGAGGTTCCCTTTGGCTCACTCTAATTGGGTTTGAAACTTCCTTTCAGAAGGAAGTCTTTATTTTGTATTTTCCCCACTTTTGATATGACTTCTGCCAGGAATTCCAGCATGCCTACTCATGTTGTGTCAATTGCCAATGTTTCATTTTAGATCTCTAAAGAACCATGGGGGAGGGAATACCCCCCTCCCCCTCCCCAACTCCCTCGTTCCTTTCTATTAAATTGAGCCTGAAACAGAACTCTCAGGATTAGGGGTGTTGGGAGACTGGAATGAGAGCCTTCAAAGAGAAGCCAAGAGTTTATTTTTCCAATGTGAGACAGTTTTGATTTGACTGCTTGTTGCTTTCTGAGATTTCTTCCTTTGGATTGTACCTTAATGACTTCCTGTGTTTGCTGCAGATAACTGGCCATGGTGCCTGTACCTTACTGAGATTCTTAATAAATACATTGAACAAACAAGTGAAGGTGATTGTGGAGCATGGGGAAGAATGAACACTTTTAACCAGTGAACTACAGCTTTCATTTAGCAGAATCTGCAGCCCTGACTGCCCAACCAATACTTGCCAGGCTCATTAGGAGCTGTTTTCACTGGCAAAAACAATTCCCTCTCCTGGTGCAAACCAGTGCCTTTGATAACAGTTACTTCTTGGATGGTTTCCTTGGGCACTGGGGAGCTAAAGACCTTGCCTGGGGTCAATGTAGCCAGGAAGTGTCAGAGTCAAGATTGGAACCTTAGGCTTCTTGGATCCAAGACTGGTTCACTCCTCACTGTACCACCCTCAGCTGATATATGCTCAGTCATTTCAGTCCTGTCCAACTCTGTGATTCCATTTCAGGATTTCGTGGCAAAGATGCTGGAGTGATTTTCCATTCCCTTCTCCAGCTCATTTAATAGATGAGGAAAGTGAGGCAAGTGACTTGCCCAAGGTCACATAACTATTAAGTGTCTGAAGCCAGAACTGAGGAAGGTGAGTCTTTTTGACTCCCGACCCAACACTTTGTCCACTGTGACACCCAGCTGATATGGGGCTGATGATACAGAATCACAAGTTCTGATGAATGAGTCCGTTAGGTTACAACACGTGCCACAACCCAGCTCCCTACCCTCATTTGGCAAAAACATTATTAGATATAGGAAAAACTCAAAAAACATCTTGGAACCAAGAAATAGCAATACATCTTTTTCAAAGCTTCAGGAATTACTCAAAATCTGCTTTTAGGAGATTTTGGCAATGGAATAATTCAGACAGCATCTCCTTTGCTGTACCCCCCCCACCCTGCCCCCAAATCTCTGCCTCTGTGCTACATCACAGCCAGAAAGCCATCCTTTAAAACATTGAATAAGCAAGAACATGATGTGATTACTTCTGGGACCGAGTTGAAAAATAGTAGAAGAAAAGGAGGGTTCTATTTTTTGCTTTCAATAAAAGCACTTTCCCCCCTTCAATAAGAGCATTTGATTCAGTGTCAATGTTTTGTTCACCAAATCAGTTTCAGTTTCTTCTTTTGAAAATCACTTCCTGGTCATCAAGTGTGTGCTGCTCAAAGACAGCCTGGCCTCTGCAAGGGAGCTGGCTTCCTACTTATGGGAATGGCAGAGTCAGGGCTGGTACCTCGAGGATTCTGAACTGGGGGACCTTAGAGGTCACCCAGGCCAGCGCTCTTGTTTTATAGAGTATG